>JABUQX010103151.1:12500-17094 GCA_015478945.1 Trachelipus rathkii | reverse complement strand
CTCTCATAAATTCATATGCAGTAAAAAACCATTTATATCAGATACTTAAAGGATTATCTATTACTTACTTAATAATTGAATTAAATACTTTAGTATTCATGATATATAATATATTATATAACACGTATACTTCTGTGAGCTATATATACATAATTATATTTTCATTACTCATAAAATAAGAATATATTTCCGACAATAGATAATAAAAAAAATTATATTATACCTACTAATGATAATACCGGATACCGTAATCCGGCTACCTCTGCAGCCTTGATAATTAAAGAGAGATACAACTAAGGTATTTATTAACTGATCCCTATGTTATGGAAAAATTGGTTAATAGGTATTACTATTTCATTTCACTTTCAAGTTCGGCATTAAAATATTACTGATGCATATAAATAAATAAATATATTTTTTTCGATATTAAAAATATATTAACTATACGGCACCTATATAGTATATGTAATAAGTAGTCTGTAACTTCGGTAGCTCTCACTACTATTTTATCGATCATCTCAGATACTTTATTACCAAGGTATAATATATACCAGGGATCCAATATTACCGAACTTAATATAAAATGTAGAATTTCTGCACATTTATTGAGTATATATAAAATTGTATCAGTTTAAGGCGGCTTTGTAGTCGCGTCATTCGATCTTATTATTATCACTTTCATTAATCAAATATCTTATTTTCCCGGAATAAAATTCATATAACCCTAAGGACTTTCACGGTTATACCGGCCTTACCGCTATATACTCTCGAGAGCTTATAACCGGCTGCGGCTAATAGGCCTTATATACCGAGAGCTATTATATATCCGAGTCATTTATTAACCTTTATCGGTAATATACTTGGCGGCAATCGTAAATCTGATCTAGAAACGAGTTTCTTGTGTACATTAATTAGTATGAAATATATTTGTTGTCTTAGTAATCACCGCTCTTCTGGCTTAAAATACGTAAAACTTGGCGGTAAAGATTATTTTTACGAAAAAAATTCTATACCCCCAGGATCCGGCCTGAGGTTGCGCGATACGGGGGTCCGGCGGTTCGCGTCTTTTGGCTCCCAAGCCTAACCTCCAAAGACTTATACTCGAGCGATAACACCGTGCCATACCAACCTCACTTTTCCCCCCGAGGATCCTCGAAATCTCAAGGTTTCTGCCAACTATTTGAACACAATTAATTGTTCAGGAAAGAGATTCTCAGAACATGGTCATTATTCTATAAAAAATAATATTACTTTTTGATTAGAGAAAATAGATGAATATGTATACATTCAAATATGGAATGCGTTGTGCTTGAGAAATACGTCGGCTCACGAGACTCTGAGTACTGTCGGACCTTCCGTGATTCTGGCGATCATAAGAGGATCTGAGTACTATTTTGAACAAGTTTGTTCTCTACTCTTTTTCATCATATATAGCCAACATCCTTTCTGTCAATCCAGCAAATTGCTAAATATAAATCATTTCTCTCCATTCACGTTTAGAGAAACAAAATTTATCTATTTTTGGCATGAAGAGAAAAAATCAATGAGCGCCAGTATCTCAATGCGTCCCTGCAACAGTTTGATCAAGAGTGGGTAAACATTCTTTGCTCGTGCTTAAAAACTTTCCCACGGCACCTCGAGAGATCATCTCATTTGTCATCAGCTTAGCTCGGTTGTCTTTTCCGTCTTTGTGATGCAGTCCTCCTGCGAAATGCATACTGATGCTTTGCACCGAAAATCATCTTTTTAGGTGGAAATCAGGCGTGATGTTTCTTGCATCACTACTGCTCACCCACTCCATTTATTTGATCGGGGATGTACATTGTAAAAATTCTTTCAAGTGAAATCTGTACTTATGAGAGATGAGTTTAACCCTTATGATGGGTTTGAGATTTGTAAAGAAATATATGAAAGGAATAGTAGAATAAAAAAAAAAAAAAATCTTGTAAAAAAAAAATGAATAATAATAGTATCTGTAAAAATAATATATTTATTATAATTTTTTTTTAGTTTCATTTTAATTTATTATTTCAGGATTGATAATTTTGTTATATAATAATAACATTCTCTCTCTCCTTAAATCCTAGAACGACCAGATATTGGAATATATGCATATATAGGTTGAATGAAAATTGATATTTATTTTCCTGCTCGGTTATATGTTCGATGATGGATTTGAAGTTTTATTAAACAGCTAGCAGACACACCCGAAAGTGAGCGACGACACGATTAAATGTTAAAAAATAAAAAACTTGTTCCTAATATTGTGTTAACAGAAAAAAAAATCAAGAATATCAAAAAATGTCGTATAATTTTTTTTTTTTTTGCTAATCTAAAAAAAAAAAAAACCGATTGTAAACTTCATAATTGTTACAATACTGTTAAAAAAAGCAAGAAATAATTACAAAACTCAAAGACCAGTGCTCACCAAATCGGTAATTACTAAGATAGCGACAAGAGAGATCGCAAGCATGAGGAGAGAAGACTAAAGGAGACCATACGCGGGTTCATGAGTCTGCGTAGATTCCGGTCCTGCTAGGTCAGAGGGAGATATATTAATCTAATTTATGATCTCTAATTAAAAGAAAAATGATTATGGAATATTTTTGCAGTCTCTTGCTTCCAAGAAATAAGTAGGGGGGTCTAAGTTTATGAATCGCCGCGCCTCTCTTAATTCGTAAAACAGACACAGATGTATCATGTGTCTGTATGGACACACAACTTTTTATCTATCGGTGGGTCGCTTCCATCCCCCATACCACACCAGAGCCTAGTCCGTTAATGTGGGATGAAAAAAATTAATATAAATATTGCTTCGAACACGCTATGACTATAAAAAAATCTTATAAAAAGGCAAGCTATTTTATAGCGAATCATAGTTATTAAGCTTTCTCAATTACTAAATCAGCATGAAATTTGAGTCTCTTAACTTTTTTCTATCTCTCAGTATCATTTTTCCGATGCGTCTTCTATAGATTTAGCTTTTACTCCATCATATACCTTTTCATTTCTTTTACAGATCATTTCAAAAACTTTCAATTTAGTTTTGCTATGATTGATAAAGATCTCCATAGACTGTAAATGAAATATAAAATGCTATATCTATATTATAGTATATATATATACTTTTGAGATTAAAGAAAATAATTAGATTTCTGAATCACAAGTTTTTAGTATAGCATGGCACCCGTAGCATTTTATTTTATTTGGTATAATTTAATATTATCAAAATTTCTTTTTTCTATAATAAGCTTTATATGCTGTTTCAAAAAAATGTCAATTTTCCACTTTTAGTAAGATAGTATAACTTATGATAATACTATAATCTGGCGTACAAGCAAAGAGGATTATCTCATTTATGAGAAGTACATCAAATTTACTTTTACACTATAATACCTTGTATCGACTCATATAATTATAATTATAATGAATACTTATTCAATAATTTAATATATTATAGTGGAAATTATTCAGAGTGGAAGTCAAAAAGAATCATAACACCCTTACATTTGCTTACCCTTTTTAAAAAGGAGTCATCTTGAGTTTACACACAGCATAATTATATACACATGTCTCATTTAATCTTGTTTTTTGTAGTAGGTACACCTCACTTCACCTTTCTCCAATCCTTCCACAGTCATATTTTCCACCAAGCTGCCGCAGTAAATACCCACGACAACATATCTACGAAGAGCAGGTGAATGGAAGACTAAAGAGATGCAGGTAATAGCAGATCGCCCGGATCCCTAACATTAATAAAGTCCTAAAGCTTGACAGGATGGTAGTGTGGCTGCACGAGACAGGGATGTCTGAGAGAATTGGATTTAAAACCATGCAATAGTCAGTATGGCACACACATGAAGTTTATTGGGAAAAGGAGTATTGCACATAGGAAAGAGAGAGATGAGCTGGATGAGAAACGAGGCACCGACATACAGCACTATGTCTAAGATGCTTATATCCATCATAGTTGGTGGCTCTTATTGCCCAGCGAATGCGTTATTATACACACGCTCGAATAATACATGTATAGAAAGCCAGGTCGACTGTTTTATGCGCTTTGCTGAGTTGAAAAGTCCGAGGGTCTACCGATGGTGGTACGAGATGGCGAAAGCAAGGTTTCAACCTCCACGCGAGCACGCCGGTTGTAAACTTTTTACCCCCATATAAGTTAAATTAGACTGAAAGTCACATTCCTCATGGGGCCACTGTCTACAAGGAGAGAGAGAAGGACGCAGAGGAGTTCGAAGTAGAAAAATTCTGAGAGAGTTCACTTAAGTATTTGGCGAGAAGACTCAACCCTATTCAAAAAAGGTGTGCTCACTCTCTCAAGAGAGGTAAGGCCTCATAATATATAAAGTAAACAATGTTACTTAACAATACCCTTATTATAAGATTGAAGTATAAACTTCGTAAATAAAAAAAAAATTCACCGACAACCTGAACAGAACTCCACAGCTTTACTTTAGTAGGGCCCCTTAGCATAAATCCAGTATGTGATATGATGCAAGATCGGTACAACTATTACTGTTGTCCAAGCTAAGATGGGAGTTGGTGAAATGTTTTTGAGAGGGAGATGTGGAGAAGTAAAGGT
>JABUQX010103151.1:0-7500 GCA_015478945.1 Trachelipus rathkii | reverse complement strand
TGGGCTTAGCCCGTTTTTGATGTCTTAACCTTGTTTGACCATGATATTTCGGCCTTGACCTTGCCAGATACCATGGGTCATTTTTTGCCCACGCCAATTTTTTGCCCACTCGTGGCCCACCCGTCACATATTTCGTTCCTAACTTGTACGCATGTATGGACCTACCCTAACTTGAACACCTACACACGTGCGCGTGCGCACACACACACACACACTTACACTTATACAGACATTCACTATGACACTTATACACACATTCACTATGACACTTACATTACCCATAGCACTTACATTTACACTGTATACTTCACGTACAAACCACAACTGTCAAACCCTTGGTCGTCCATGGTCAATTTGACCCACGAATTGTTTGTCCTTCCTTTAGAGGGGGACTGTAGCCCTTTTTGTGGGTGATTCTTAACCTTGTATTGACCATGTATTTCGCCCTTGACCTTGCCATATACCATGGGTCAATTTTGACCCACGCTAACTTGATGGCTTTGATGGTTCCCAACCACCGTAAGAAGTATCTAGTGATGTTCTATTAGTGTTCTATGAGTATTAGATGAGTGCCAGGTGAGTGCCAGGTGAGTGCCAATGAGTGCCAATGAGTGCCAAGTGAGTGCCAATGAGTGCCAAGTGAGTGCCACATAGTGCCAAGTGAGTTGCCACATAGTGCCAAGTGTAGTGCCACTTTTTCAAGCCTTTTTCTAGCTCCCCTGAGTCTAGAATAGCCCTAATGATGGGTGTCTACCCCTAGTTAATAAGGTATGAGGAACCGAATGGTGTACATTACAATCTGCTAGAATGCTTCCTACTACGAGTTAGTATTTTTATAACACTTATAAGCACTTACACTCGCCATAGACACTTACACTAGCCCATATACACTTACACTCACACGCACAGGTACACTGTACACTTACACCACACTCACACACCTCGAACCTCAATTTGTGTGTGCCTCATCTTTTGATGACTCATCTTGATGAAGTCATCTTTGATACCAACCTGATAGTGGATGATTCATTCTTTGAGACTCATCGTGTCTACTCTAGATCAAGCTGCCCACCAGGCCGCACAAAGCCTCCTCCCCGCCAAAGGAGGAGGCTCGCGCACCCGTAGTGCGGACCCGCCGCGCGAATGAAAAATATATAAATGAGTCAATCATTTTTATTTCATACTTAAACATTTTTTATTAAAAACATTTTCGCGAATCTAAAACTGTAACTCATTACAGACCTATTATTTAACACATATATTTATTAACATTATTTTTACTTAATACTTTTTACTTAATACTTTTTAATTTATAAATTTTTAAAAAATTGTATGTAAGAAGAAAAAAAACCAGAGTGCCTGATATATAAACATTTTATTTTACTACAACTGTACGAAATTTTATTAAAAACATTAACATTACATACCTTAAAGCAGTAAATCAGTAAATCAATAAAGGTGTAACCTAATACCAAGAGGGGATTAGTATGCTTTTGTTTTACTGCTTTACTGCTTTAACTCATGTTTTACTGCTTTAACTCATGTTTCTGTTTTAACTTATATGTTTTACTGCTTTAACTCCCATATTTATTAACATTACATACTTAAAGCAGTAAATCAGTAAATCAATAGAGGTGTTACCTAACACTAGGGGATTAGTATGCTTTTTATTACTGCTTTACTGCTTTAACTCATGTTTACTGCTTTAACTCATGTTTTACTGCTTTAACTTATATGTTTTACTGCTTTAACTCACATATTCATTAACATTACATACCTTAAAGCAGTAAATCAGTAAATCAATAGAGGTGTTACCTAACACCTAGGGGGAATAGTATGCTTTTGTTTTACTGCTTTACTGCTTTAACTCATGTTTTACTGCTTTAACTCATGTTTTACTGCTTTAACTTTCTGCTTTACTGTTTTAACTTTCTGCTTTACTGCTTTAACTCATATATTTATTAACATTATGTTTTTTATTTTGTTTTAATACTTTTTATTTATTTTTATTATTATTTTTATTTATTTTATTATTATTATATTTTTATTATTTTATTTTTATTATACTTAGTGTTATTTACTTCATGCCTATTGTTATTATTATTTTATAACACATAAATACACACACACACACACACCACACACACCACACACACACTTACACTTATTCACACACATTCACTATGACACTTATATACACATTCACTATGAACACTTAACATTACCATAGCCACTTACATTTACACTTATACACATGCGGTCACACACACCACACTTTACATTAATACACACATTCACTAAATGATACTTGATACACACATGCACTATGATTACTGACATTTATCCATAGACACTTACATTTACACTTTACACTCAACAACAGATTTACTTTCACTCACACAGATTTACTTACACTTACACAACACTTACACACACACAGATTTACTTACACGCACAGATTGAATTTACACAACACACACACACACACACACACACACACACACACACGCACACTCACTTACACATATAACGTATAATTATTAAAAACATGTTTATGTTTTAATTTAAACACGACATTTATATGTACCATTCAAATAGTTAACTAAAATTATTTCAAAGTTCCTTAAAACTTCTTAATAAATCAATCATTATCTTTGAACAAAGAATTTATAATATAACTGTTAATACTTTTGTTTATAAATTTTATAAACTATCAAGTTTTAAAATAACTTTTACAAAAATTTTATGAAATTTTATTAAAAAACATAATAGTTTACCGAATTTAAAGCAATAAAATCAGTAAATCAGTAAGCCAGCCCCTAACACCCTCTACATCAAGCTATGCCACGTTTTGTTCTAGTGACTTACTGCTTTACATCATCTTAAGCCATTAAGTATATAAATAACAAAATAAGTTCTTCTTCTGCTAACATAACATGTATTTTATTAAAATCATTCTAAGTTTTTATTTAAAAATAACAATTATTCACTTACATTTATATTATTCACTCGATGTAAATAAAAATATTTCAAAGTTTTTAAATAATTCGGATTTTCTTTATTATTATTATTATATATCTATCATACATTGACAATCCATCACGAGAAAACACAACAACCCGCACTCCTTACAGGTACGAAACTGACCTCTCTCTTTAAAATGTGTTGAAAAAATTTAGGCCTAAAATTAGGATAATCCTTTTTGTAACCCTGGGCGATTTAAGCCTAATTCCAGGTCAAAATATATTTCAAACTGACCTTTTTCTGTAAAATGTGGTGCAATAACTACGGTAGGCCTAAATTTAGGCCTAAATTTAGGATAAGCCTTTTTGTAGACGGGCTAATTTAATCCTAATACCAGGTCAAAAGGTAATTCCCGTATAGACCAGAATCATTGTTATTATTATTTTTATAAATATATTTCAAACTGAAACATGCTGGATCCGTAAGATTCTTTAAGCAGGTAAAAAGGAAATGTTTTCCTTACTTGTGATTGGTCGGGGTAATCCTTATCTCTATATGACCTCGTATGTGATTGGTCGAGAGATTATTTTCGTCTTTTTGAAATTAACTTTTGTTCTTTAAACTTGAATTTGAGCAGGTGTGTTTTATTATCTTTTAGACCCAAACTCATTTTAAAATCATAGTCATTTTAGCTGTTAAGCGGTGCACAAGTTATCTGATTTGTATTAAAAGTGTTTTTATTTTTACTAAGTGTATATCATATTTATAATAAATACTTACTTGAGAATAATTATTAATTTCACTAGATAGAAATAATAAGTTCACTAGTTCCATTAAAGCTAACCACAGTGGCTCAGATGAGCCCACCCGCAAGGCAGCCACCCCGCACCCGCGGTGCGTTCCGCACGCGTCCCCGCCCGCACGTCACCCCCCCCGTGCGCCCGCAGGCGCAATATTTCCGCGTTCCCGCCGCCGCGGCGCCCCGCAGGCCAATTTTCCCTCGCCGAATTATTATTAGACACACATAAACACACCACGCGCACAAACACACACACACACAGCACACACACACACACGCACACTCACTTACACATATTACGTATAATTTATTAAAACATTTTATGTTTTAATTAAACACGTACATTTATATTACTCATTCAATTTTTTGTTTTAAACACACAATTACACAAAAACACACGCCCACATACACACACACACACACTCACAGATCACACACTCACTTACACATATAGCGTATAATTTATTGAGACGTATCATTTTTTATTTTATTATTATTACTTAGTGTTATTTACTTCATGCCTATTGTAATTATTATTTAGAACACACACACACACACAACACACACACATACACACTTTACACACACGCACCCACCACTCATATTTTGATCCCAACTTTGATGCCTTCAGCTTTGATGCCTCAACTTGAATTGTCTCAGTTTTTTGATGCCTCACTTTGATTGCCTCAGCTTTATGCCTCAACTTTGATTACTCAGCTTTTGATGCCTCAGCTTTGATTCCTCCCAACTTTAATAACTTAGCTTTGGTACCAGCTTTGGTGGTTCATCTTTGATGACTCATCTTTGTGTTGGCGTCATCTTTGATACCGCCTATATTGATGATTCAGCTTATAAGCAGTTACACTTTACCTAGACAGTACACGTTACACTTATAACACTACACTATATCTCTTATTTCACACATACGCACATACCCATAGACACTTACACTCACCCGCACACACAAATATATAGTATATATATATATATATATATATATATTATATAATAAATATATATACTATATATATATATATATATATATAATATATATATATAATTATATAATATATATATTCATTCGCGCGGGAATATTGCGCCTGGGGGCGCACGCGGCGGGCGGGAACGCGAAAATATTGCGCCGGTGGTTCACGCGCCCGCCAGAACGTGGAAAGCTGCTGCTAAGGAGCACGCGGCGGGACGGTTCCCCTCTGGCTTGAATGGGATTGGAAAGCACAACTGGGTGTTGGCTGCCTTTGGCGGTGGATTCACCTGGGGTGCCACCCTAGTAAAATGAGCCATTTGATTTCATAAGAAAAGAAATAATTTATTCCTCAATGTAAAGATTTATATAAATATGATATTACACTTAGTAAAAATAAACCTTTTAATACAAATCAGATAACTTGTGCCCCGCTTAACAGCAAAAATGACTATGATTTTAAAATGAGTTTGGTTCTAAAAGATAATAAAACACACACCTGCTCAAATATAAGTTTAAAGAACAAAGTTAATTTTCAAAAGACGATAAAATAATTCTCGAACAATCACATACGAGGTCATATAGAGATAAGGATTACCCCGACCAATCACAAGTAAGGAAAAACATTTCCTTTTTACCTGCTTAAAGGATCTTACCGTTCCAGCATGTTTCAGTTTGAAATATATATAAAAATAATAATAACAATGATTCTTGTCTATACTGGAATTACCTTTTGACCTGGTATTAGGATTAAATCAGCATGGGATACAAAAAGGCTTATCCTAAATTTAGGCCTAAATTTAGGCCTAACGTAGTTATTGCACCACATTTTACAGAAAAAGGTCAGTTTGAAATATATTTTGACCTGGAATTAGGCCTAAATCGCCCCGGGCTACAAAAAGAATTATCCTAAATTTAGACCCTAAAGTAGTTATTTCAACACATTTTACAAAGAGAGGTCAGTTTCGTATCTGTAAGGAGTGCGGGTTGTTGTGTTTTCTCGTGATGGATTGTTAATGTACATAGATAATAATAATAATAATAAAGAAAACCCGAATTATTTAAAAAACTTTGAAATATTTTTAGTTAACATCGAGTGAATAATATAAATGTAAGTGAATAATTGTTATTTTTAATAAAAACTTAGAATGATTTTTAATAAAAATACATGTTATGTTGCAGAGGAAGAATCTTATTTTGTTATATTATACTTATTACATGGCTTTAAAGCATGATGTAAAAGCAGTAAGTCAATAGAACAAAAAGTGGCATAGCTTGGTGTAGAGGGGTGCTAGGGGCTGGCCTTACTGATTTTCTGATTTATTGGTTTAAGGATAACGGTAAAATAGTATTGTTTTTTAATAAAATTTCGGTAAAATTTTAGTAAATATTTTAAACGTGATAGTTATAAATTTATAAAACAAAAAGTATTAACAGTTAATAATAAATTCTTTGTTCAAAGATAATGATTGATTTATTATAGAAGTTTTAAGAAACTTTGAAATAATTTTAGTTATATTTGAATGAGTAATATAAATGTACGTGTTTAATTAAAACATAAAATGTTTTAATAAATTATACGTTATATGTGTAAGTGAGTGTGCGTTGTGTGTGGGTGTGTGGTGTGTGTGTGTGTAAATCGTGTGCGAGTGTAAGTTAAAATCTGTGTGTGTTAAGTAATCTGGTGAGTGTAAGTAAATCTGTGTGAGTGTAAGTAAATCTGTGGTGTGAGTGTAAGTGTAATGTAAGTGAATGTGTGTATAAGTATCATAGTGAATGTGTGTATAAGTATCATAGTGAATGTGTGTATAAGTGTAAGTGTGTGTGTGTGACCGCATGTGTATAAGTGTAAATGTAAGTGACTATGGGTAAATGTAAGTGTCATAGTGAATGTGTGTATAAGTGTCATAGTGAATGTGTGTATAAGTGTAAGTGTGTGTGTGTGTGTGTGTGTGTGTGTGTGTCGTGTGTGTGTGTGTATGTGTGTTCTAAATAATAATAACAATAGGCATGAAGTAAATAACACTAAGTATAATAATAAAAATAATAAAAATAAAATAATAATAATAAAAATAAATAAAAATAATAATAAAAATAAATAAAAAGTATTAAAACAAAATAAAAAACATAATGTTAATAAATATATGAGTTAAAGCAGTAAAGCAGAAAGTTAAAACAGTAAAGCAGAAAGTTAAAGCAGTAAAGCAGAAAGTTAAAGCAGTAAAACATGAGTTAAAGCAGTAAAACATGAGTTAAAGCAGTAAAGCAGTAAAACAAAAGCATACTATTCCCCCCTTGGTGTTAGGTAACACCTCTATTGATTTACTGATTTACTGCTTTAAGGTATGTAATGTTAAGAATAGGAGTTAACCAGCAGAAAAAACAATGATCGTTAAAGCAGTAAAACATGAGTTAGCAGTAAAACATGAGTTAAGCAGTAAAGCAGTAAAACAAAAGCATACTAATCCCCCCTAGGTGTTAGGTAACACCTCTATTGATTTACTGATTTACTGCTTTAAGGTATGTAATGTTAATAAATATGTGAGTTAAAGCAGTAAAACATATAAGTTAAAGCAGTAAAACATGAGTTAAAGCAGTAAAACATGAGTTAAAGCAGTAAAGCAGTAAAACAAAGCATACTAATCCCCCTCTTGGTATTAGGTTACACCTTTATTATTTACTGATTTACTGCTTTAAGGTATGTAATGTTAATGTTTTAATAAAATTTCGACAGTTGTAGTAAAATAAAATGTTT
>JABUQX010103150.1:0-2500 GCA_015478945.1 Trachelipus rathkii | reverse complement strand
TTGTATTTTATCTCTTTTAACTGCGTCATTTTTCTTTTTTTTTTCTTTTTTTTTCCAATGGATGCTCAAGTGAACTTGAATGCTTCCATTTAGGAGACGGAAATTAAAAATTATAAAAATATGAAAGTACATCATATATATTATATAATATATATATATACTTATATATATTATATATTTATATATATATATATATATATATATATATATACTATTTATATATAATAAATATAATATATATATATATACTTTTTAATATAAATATATATATATATAATATAATAATATTATATATATATTATAAAGATATATTAATATATACTATATATATTATATATATATATATATATTATAGGTATATATTATATATATATATATATATATATAATATATATATATTATTACAAAAAATATATGATGTGTCGATCCCATGGGTCTGTGGTGTTGGTATGAGGACATCTACTAGCATAGGGAGGATCTTTCTTCCAGTGTATAATAATCTGTACAATATATAATATTTTAGTGTAGGTTGGGGGGGGCGAGAAATTAGAAGGGCTTATTTTTTTATTATTTTTTCCTATGTATTATCGAACAAACAACGTCTAACAAACTCTTCCATCGCGCGCCAGCATCGCGAATTTTTTTTTTTTTTTTTTTCTTTTTGAATTTACAGGATATTATTACTAATTAATAAATACTACAAAATAAATTACAATAAGTGAGGTTATGAGCGCTTAAGTAAGGTGTTATGTTGAGTTACGTTAGTTTACCTAGATTTAAACTTTAATATTTCTTTTAATCTAGCCTTCTCGTATTACAAGCCGTTTGAAGCGTATCTGGCAACTTTATTTTTATGCTTATTGGTTAAAAAAAAAGTTTATTTTTAATGCTCATAAAATACAAAATCTTTAATCTAAAAATACCATTCGTCGCTTGAAAAATCCCAATGAAATATTCATCACTTTAAAAAAAAATTGGTTGTATATATATATATAGTGATACACATATATATATAGAAATATATCTATATATATATATTAATATATTATATATATATATATATATAATATATATATATATATAATATTATATATATACTATATAATATAGTAGGTGGTGCGATGGGTGTGTGTGACCGCGAACGGGCAGCGCATGATCCTAGTTATTATCCTGAATGTTTTATTTTGCACGGCTTCTAATTTACTGAATATTGGATTAGTGATATTGTGGAAGCCCAGACAGAACAGGTATGCAACTTAATTAGTCTATAAGCGGTGGATGAATTGTCTTGCTTTTATTAATTGCTGAGAAGAAGCTAAATTCTTTGTGTGTGGCCAAAGTTTTTTCAAGTTAAGTATTATCAATGCATTTAATTTATGTGTGGCTCTTGAAGTGATATTGTTGATGTGCGTGAGTGGTGACATTGTATATATATATATATCCACGTATAATGGGTTGTTTGTTAAAGGAGGGAGTTCTATTGTTTAATAGAAGAATATTGCTGGGTTGTACTTGTTAGATTCTGCTTCCGTCTGCGGTGGAGTAAAAGCAGTAGTGAATTTTTGAGGTGATTCAGTTATTCTGTTCAGTCATTCCTTTACTATCTCTGTTCGCTAGCACATTGTTTCAGTTCGTTATATATTGTTTCAGTTCTCTGAATAATATATATATATATATGGAGGAATTTTGAGCTGTGATCGTTAGATTCATCGACATTAATTAATTAACTTTCTATGTGGAATGCGCGACAGTGGGCTTCCACACAAGGTCAGCATAAAGAGATTAAAGACTTGTAACCTGACCGGTGCTTCTTTCCTGGGGCGAAGTTGGTGATATAGTGGATAAATCGGATGAACGGTAGGAATCTCGATATTCATCACATTGTGATTGGATTCTTAGCTCTGTTTTTTTTTTTTCTTTAAACCTTAATAATAAAATTTTCTATTTTTATTTTTTTTTTGTCTTTTGTCTTTTTGTCTTTGTCTGTATTTAGGATTTTGTCTATTAAAAGATGACGGGGAAGGGGGAAATGGAAATTGTATCAAATGCCTTGTTGATGTCTATTTCTACAAAGACGGGGAGAGTTTGGCTAAAAAAAGTCATAATGCATGAATGTTGTTAGGGTTAGATCATGTTAGTAAACGAATAGTAAGTTAGGAGTGCTTTTATCGAAAACAATGTGTGAGTCTGATATAGAGGGTATTAATGGCGGGGGACGCGATTTTAAGGAGGCATTAATTTTTCAAAATCACTTTGGGCGATGCATATTGTGGAAGTAATGATATATGGCGCTTTGTTACGAAGGTTGGTATATTAAGTAATGGTATTTTATGGTTTTTAAAACTTGGATATTTATTTATATGTGACATATTCCATGAAGCGTTGGCGATATAGAATTTTGTTTTGCCATGCAGCTGTAAATATTGATATATGTTTTGAGGGCTGATAATACATTGTTCCTAGGTGTGAATTGAGATGATATATTGACTTATATGTCGGA
>JABUQX010103149.1:0-17500 GCA_015478945.1 Trachelipus rathkii | reverse complement strand
TTTATGATAATATAATTGATTACGCATAATTATAAAGTTTAGAGCCTTAGAAAGATTAGTAATAGGTCGACATGGTGAGAGTGAAAACTAGGCAAATAACAACGCGCTATCAAATAATTTGTGAAGCATACATTAGAGAGTTAGTAGAAATAAATCTGTTATATATATAGGAGTATGTTCTATTGTATATGTATCGTGAGAGTTCGGTCAAAACAACTCTAGAGTGTTAACACTTAATTTCCTCAGGAGCTTCCTAGACAACCTGAGAGAGACTAGAAATTAAAAACACTAACAACAACCTAACCTACACACCTAACGCTAGACACTACTGCTGAAGACTGAAGATAGGAGTGATACTATATACTCTATAAAACTGAACAACAACTTAGGAGGAGACCTAGCGCTGAGACTAACCATGGAATATGTGACTCACAGGGTAAGTTAAAAACGGTAAATGTGCATGAGAAGCGCGTATGCTTGGCAAGGACCTTGTGAACGAGATAGTGTATTTCGCATGTGTTTGACATTCAAGCCATCTGTGGAATTTAGTCACACTCTGACATAACCGAAGTAGACACGTGAGAGCACATCAATTATTCTATCTCTTCTTATGTTACCACGTGTTGATATTTCTCTCATTTAGCACGACGCAAATACACTTACACATCATTATATATATATATAATTAAATTATTTAAAACAAATATTCGGACCTTTTAATCAATTATCTTAAAATATCTCGTAAAGTTTTTATAAAAATGTGAATTATTATTCCAATAAAAAGATTCTAAGTCTTAGTGCACTACTCACGCAGTACGTATAACGAATTGAACATCATATTACCGATTTAATGGAAATTAAGCTATATATACGACGTACATATGGAAATAGAAACATTACCGCATTATGACGGTACTATGGGAAAAGACATCACCCATCCGCAGTACATGGGTAATAGACAACGCACTAAAAATTTATAAATCAAATATACTTACGTAACATCACGCTTTGCCGGAAATGAAAATATGAGGAATATTCAAGCATATCTGTGGATATGTGGAAAATATTAAATCCGCAGTTTAGTCGCAAAACGTGGAAATTAAGGACATCCAACGCTCATATTACGTAAGATAGTCTTAAAATATCTGATACATCTATGATTATAAACGATATATTTTGTATACGTTTATATTGTGATATACAAGAGAGAAGTAAACAAATCAAAGCAGAAATTTTTTATCACTCTTATCATTATTATATCAAATGTCATGATGAAGCTGCAAACGCACAAATTACGAACAGAATGATAAGTGCAAACCAGCACTCAACAGTTCCAATTTTATTGTCAGGGTAGCATAATTGCCAAGCGCCAGCATACACGTGGAACAAGAATTGCTGCGGGAGAGTAGTGATCGCGGAGATATATATATATGTGATACAATACCGTCGCTTCATTTTAGTGAGGTGTGCTTCACGCACAACGTATCCAAGGAAGTGAAAGATTGTATTATCTATTTTTTAGTGATGCTAATAGAAGGCTGGAGGTTGATGAATATATTATCATATAAATTTATCATGCAAAAATAATAAAGGTCAATCGTACAGAATATTATATACCTTACTAAAGATAAATTACAATATTCATTATTTGATTCTCTCTCTCTCTGTCTCTCTCTCTCTCTCGTCTCACCATACTCAGTTATCACGTCGTGTATCTACAACTCTCTTTCTTGTGGTGACTACGTACTCAACTCTACCTCACTCGTACAAGGTTTCTATCTCTCGACAACTACACGAACAGATCAACCACAAACAGAGTCAACCAAAAGGTATCACACAACAACACGAGCTATTGATATAATCCCCGTTCGGAGTAAGCATCACATACGCTTACAGAAAAAGTGTACTAAAAAAAGAACAAGAAACTACTCATTTAGGCCTATAATATATTATATATATATATATATACTAACATTGACTCGCACAAACATAAAAAAAATTTATATAGTTTTTTTTTAATGATATACAAAAACATTAGATAAATAAATATATTATGATATAGAAAATTTATAAGTAAAACCTCTATACTATTGAACCTAAAACTATTTAAGAATTTTTATAATTGTTCTTTGACCTCATATAAATTATTGAGTTAAATATAAATATTCTACGTAGCAAACAGAATCTATAGAAACCACAATTACTATATACGAATATATGGAATAAATAAATTTGGTTGGTATATTAATTGATTAATTCACTTAGAGAACATTTTAATAGAAAAATATAGAACCAATTTTTAGAAAAGGAAGCATAGATAGAAATAAGAACAATACAGAATACTACAGCTAACTTAACAAAGAAGAAACAAAATAATTGTAACTCATTAGAACATCAGAAAACTTTGTGAAATATTTTTTTTAAATATATAATATTTTGAAAGAAATTATTTATTATTTTAATTGACTTAGTAGTTTTTTAGATATTTATTTATATATATAATTTTTGAAAGAAAATTATTTTTTATTTATGAATAACTTAGAAACTGATTTTTTTTTAAAGTAATTATTGACAAATAACTATTTTTATCACGTATTTTGAAATTGATTACGTTTTAAACAATATTTAAAAGAGAAAATTATTTTGTTTTGTATACCCAATTGAAATAATTTCATTTTTATAGAATAATATAAATATTTTAAATTTTAATAGTGAATAGGAGCTATAGACAGTAATTTCTAAAATTTATATAAGTAGTAAATAATCTTAACTTACCTAACAGTGAGTTATAATAATTTAAAATTGTATAAAAATATATTTCTCACAATAACATTTAATTGACCTTCATTCTTATTGTTTGAGTTTTAAATATTGCTTTGTGTTTGTTTTTTGGTTACATAGAAAATTTTATGTGGAAAATAATAGGTAATACATTTTGTATCAATTGTTGAAATATTTTATTGAAAAAATTATTATTATTCCAAATATTTCATTGCCTTCACAAGGTACAAACATATTCAACAGTAATCGTTTTTATCACTAGAAACGATTTACAATCAGAGATAAGATTGGTTTAATATATAATTATCAAGAAAAACTTTATAATTAATGATTAAACTTGAATTAATTAACGATTAATCATGACTAATGTTTTGAAAACAGATAGGTCCTAAAACACTATATCTGTCGTTATTTCTATATCGTTTCTCAATTTCTACTGCATACCTGGTCAACAAGGGCTATATAGGCTCAGACCAGTTGATCACCTAATGGAGCTTCTCAGGGGAACTGAAGGAGATAAATATAAAAGACTTAGAAAAATAAAGATTCTCAACAGTAGAACATGGATTGAGGAACATTGGAGACTTAGAAGAAAATAAAGGAGTAATACCAAAATTAAGATGGCGAATATTATGCCAGCATATACATTAAAGACAACTTAACCTCATGCAATCAGAAGAGAATATAGGAGCAAAGCCCAAGATAAGGGAAACCACACAAAAGTGTATATATAGGGACTTCCTCCTGTATTATCTACCTCCTTCTACATTAGTGAGATTACATAATGTATAATTTAACCCAAATCTAAAGAGAGACAGCCTAGGATGGCACAACCATAATAGAAGGACAGTAGATTTAAAATGAAAAATAATACCATTAAAGTGCTCTCCAAAAGACAAATTTATATATATATTATAATATATGTTTGGACAATACCTTTAATAAACATTTAAATACATCGGGGGCTACCCCCTTCAACCTAAAAAGAAAGCTACCCTTCCTTGAATGGCCAAACAGAAAATTTTTAACAATAGGAGTGATAATTTTATAGTGAGGAACTTGGGGACAATAAGAACCAACCAAGTGATACCGCTAATATGGAGGACAACCCCAGATCCGTGGGGAGCCATCTCCAAAATACTTTAAATACATCCTTAATAGCAGCCACGTTCACAAGGTTGGCAACAACCCTTCCAACAAGCAACGTGTCCTACATATCCATAAAATCCATATCCCCTCAGATTATTACCCCAATAATGCGTTTAACCCTCCATTTCCAGAATTACCCAAAGAACTTAAATTGTATGGAAGAAATACCAAGACCCAAGACTGGGTAGGGATTAAATTTGAAGATTACCTCACTACGTTGCAGGAGAAGATACGCACGTTAGGCCTAATAACTGAAAGACAGAAAATAGACTTTGCTAAGACCACAATCTCTTCTGATTTCACATCAGAGGCCCGTCAATATATTCTTAAAGATAATAGCTTTTCTAGGTGCAAGACCCTAGAAGACTTCTTGATTCAATTGAAGATATTTCTCAAGCCAGAAAAAGCCGAGACAATCTTCTGTCTTTTGAAACAATTTATGAAATTTCAAAGGAAGCCACATGTAACTCTTACTGAATTCATGTTAGATTTGAAGAATCTCTTATGGGAATATCAGAGAAAACTCATCGATATCGAGACTTCCTTTGGATTTACTTCTCAACAGATAAATATCTTAATTATGACTAAGATTTTAGAGAGTATGGAAGAGCTCAGAGATCATAAAAGACTGAGAGAAAAAGTTTTAAAAGTCTTTAATCCTGACTTAAGTTTCGTAGAAATTTTGGAGAAACTTAGCCAGATAGAAGAAGGAGTCTTTTTCCAAACTAACCACAGAGCAGAACAAGCTAGAAGAAATACAGCTAGAGTATTCTATACAGAGAACAATAACAATAATAAATAACAAATTAAGTGAAGTAGTTAGAAAATGAGAAAGAACCATAAGTAACAGACCCTTAATCCATGAAAAACAAGAAGTCATGGATATAGGAGATAATAAAGTAGAATACTTTCCTAAAATTTTCAGAGGAAATAATAATGGACAAGTCTAATACTCCACTTCTCACAAAATAAAGAACTTAATAAGGGAATAGTTAAGAAAACTTTTCCAGTAAAGAGATAAAAATGAATCAATGACTATTGGTCTTAATGTGAAATCTCTAGGTCATCAATTTATACCAGAAACTGTTGGTTGGATATAACAACATATTGCAGAGTTATGATAAGAATTCACTCACACCAGGGGCTTCGACGTCTAATGTAGGAAATGTAACCCCTGTGTGGATCCCTAAATGAGAATGAAAATAATATGGTAATACCATACAATAACCCCAACTGATTTGATAATGGGGTCAAAGCCGAAAAGTCGAGATAAAAAATGATTCAAATGTCAGAAAGACAAACTCTTACTCAAAGAATGAGCGTAGCTAATCAGGGAGAAGTCCATAGTAAACAACCCAGAGTTCATCTGATTACAAGATCAATCAAGTAAACTGATCCAGAACATTAAAGAAATAATCTGGGCTGAAGATTGAAGAATAAGAAGAATGAACAAGTTTTATTTGCACCAGATCTCTCTACTATTATAAGAGACGAAAAAATTTTATAAAAGTAAACATTAAAAGATTTAAATGAAGAAAATAAAACCATCAATGAGAGTTTAAAGAATAAAATACTTCAAGCTTAAAGAAGAGAGATG
Organism: Trachelipus rathkii; assembly: GCA_015478945.1. Classification (NCBI taxonomy): domain Eukaryota; kingdom Metazoa; phylum Arthropoda; class Malacostraca; order Isopoda; family Trachelipodidae; genus Trachelipus; species Trachelipus rathkii. Next base: position 11,973 of record JABUQX010103149.1, on the reverse strand, counting down.
TTTTAGTAGTTACATCCAGTTTCTTTGGTGTAGAAATTAGACCCCCAAAATTGGGCTGTCATAATTAATTTTCACCGATGAACAGTCCTTGTTAATGAAGCTTATAGAAAATTTTTTTTTTAAATAAGTTATTTTAGGTTTTAAAAGATTTAAAAATGAGCTACGTTTAAATTGTATTTTATTTATTTTTAATAAAAACGTTTTCACAAAAAACAAAACACGAAAAATACAAAAAATTATAGTTTATTATTTATCACATATTCCATAGTTTTGATATAGACATTAAAAAGGAGTATTGTAATAACTTCACCTGTTTCTATTTAACCTAATGCCTACTAACCTATCAGTAATTTACCATCGTTCTGTTAACTTTCCTTAGAACTATCCTACCTAATTAAATTCTGAATGGCTGAAACTAAATACTGTATCCATTTATCCTCTTATCCTAATCCGCCTGATACCTCTATACTAACCTACTAGATAACAATAGATATTTCTAGCTCCCTACTATATCCTTTCTATCCCAACACGCCTTCAAAAAAATAAACCAACTCTTACCTATACTATTCCCGTGTAGAACTTACAGAAAATTAGAAATATATTTTCTCTGGTGGCCCAATCTACTTAACCATTAACGGCTAAACAAACCTACAACCAAAGTCTATCCACGAGGCAACTCGTAATAACAAAACCAACTAATAAAAATTAAAAAAATTATAGAATCTAACAAGAAAATATGCTAAATCTATTTTTTTTAAAAAAATTACTAAAGATAATAATTAAAATAAAATTTAAATACATAGTATAAAAAATACCTAATAATTTTATTTTTAACAAGCAATTTAGACTAATTATTTGGAACATGAAAAACGGAACGATATATTATATGTTATATATATATATTATATATTATATAATAATTATAATATAAAATATGTTTAATTAATTAGTTATTATATAAATAATATTAATTTAAATACTATATAGACTAATTATTATTTTAGTATATTTAGCTAGTAAAATTAATTTTTAATTTAAATATAAAATTAATAATTACATATTATACTATATATATATAATATATATAATATATATATATACACCAGGATTTTATTTAATGAGTTAATTTAAGCTCATTAGAACTTTAGTTTGCATTTATAAATTTCTGTTCTATATGCTATATTATATTATCTATATTAGTATGCTTTATATAATTATTTAGTAAATATATTTATAGTAAATAATTTATAATTATCCAGTAAAATATAAATATAATATAGTAATATAATATATTATATATATATATTAAATACCTATTAATTATATTAATAATTATTTATTTTCATGTAAATTCAATACATAACTATAATAATACCTTATATATATATATATTATATCCCCCCTATATTAATGCATAATTAACCTTATAATATACGATATATATAGTATATTTATATATATTATATATATATAACTACTTATATATATATATGAAATAGCTATAAAATAAACTATAAATAATCTTATACATATATTACTATTTGAAGAGAGAGAGACGAAAGGGAGGCATAGTTATAGCATACCAAATGGTCAACTGTAACAGAAAACACTTATCTCTTAAACTGTTTTTGTTGCCTCATATTTGAGTCTCTAAAATGGAGTCATTTAAGGGACGACGGAGACAATTTTAGAATAATAAAATGTCGATTTCTATCGCAATATGTTCTAATTAAAAATAAAATTCGATTGATAATAAAATAATGGCGAATTAACATTACTAATTATTATCATTATAATCCTTTTATATCATTATTATTATTATTATTCATTATTATTATTATTATTAACATTAACATAGATTTTTAGAACGTAATCATCACCCAGCAACCATCTTTGAGTATAAATAAACTTACATGATTTTTATAATTCGAAATAAGTAAAATGGATATTATAGTTTTTTAATTGATTTTTTTTAAATTTGAATAAAAAAGAAAAACAATTTCATTTGATTTTATTTGATCATGTAATTTGCTGATGGAAAATTTAAAAAAAGTTACATTATATATATTCAATTTTAATGATATTTTGCTTTGAAGTTATTTTATTATATTTTGATTCATTGTTATGAACTTTTTTTTTTTTTTAAATAATAATTAATGTACAAATTAATATTGTTTCTTTTTTAGGTAATTTTTTTTAATTGCCTTCAAATCCCGGCACGGCGGCACCACTCCGGTCTGGTTCACCAAGGCTCCGAACTCCGCTATTTCTGCTCCGACTCTACCTCAACCCAAAAACGTTGAGGCACCGAACCCTTAACTATAAAAAGGGGGTTTTAAATGTATTTATCGAACAAGTTAATTTCTTTGTATGTTGAATGTTCAAAGAACATTTTCATCACCATATTTATATCGTTATTAAGATTTTTTTTAATAAGGAGTGTGACGAAGACTAAGAAACTGACGGAAAAAGAGTGCAGAAGAGAGATTTAAATCTGAATCAAAACATCCTAATATTATGATGCTCTCTATCTCTTAAAACACTATATATATTATATATATATTATATAATATATATATTATATTATATATATATATAAATATTATATATATAATTATATATATATATATATATATATATATATTATATATATATATATAATTATATATATATATATATATATTAAATATATATATATATATTATATATAGTATATGTCGGCAAAATAGATCTTGTTCCTTGGGAACTAAGTTCTTAAAAAAACAGAAGAACGAACAAAATGGAAAAGCATTCTTTATATTATAAAATCGCCGAGATCGTTCTCGGGTAATACTCGTACCCCATCTTCAGACAAAATATTTTATCTTCTAAAATAAATTAAAATTCACAATTAAAATTAAAAATGAAAATTATATCATAATATTAACATTAATACCTAAATAAGTTACAATTAAAAAAATGGGTCGCGGCAAGCAAAGTAATTGATTGAAATTAAAAAATCACAATTTTAAATTAATGGAAAAATATAACAAGACGCAATGACAGAATATCTGATAAAAATTTTGTAGCGTACAATTCACGATGCGCGGCATTATTTTTTAATGTTGGAAATTACGATGCTATATAATACTATATAATCATACTATATATTAATATATATATATATATATTATATCTACATAATTACCAACCTAAGCTTAAATTACAAATTTATATATAAATACCCTATCACTATATCCATATATATATATATATTATATATTATATATAGATATAAATATATATATATATAATATATATTAATATATATATTATAATAATATATATATATATATTAACTTATATTTATATATATATATATATATATAATTTATTATAATATTTTAATTTATTAGGTGATTATTATTGTTACGTGTTTATAAATGTATTCTAAATTAATTTCCATTTATTGAGGCTTTGTTAAAAATAAAATATTAATTTAGGATTATTTACTAATTTAATGTATTATTTAATATTATTATATTATTATTAAATTAAACTATTATGAAATTTTTTAAGTTAATTAGATGTAAAACACATCAAGAAATAAATGGATTTGTGTTTATGGAAAAGATAAATATTTTTTATTATGTTGATATTACATAATTTATTTATTTAAGTTTAAGTAAATACGATTGAAGAAGATACTACCAGAAAATACATTGATGTATTATAGATTATGAGATATATCTATATAGGTTAAAAGTGAGAGTTAAGATTTAATTAAGATAATTAATGAAGCTGATCTGTATGAAAATTAGGTTAGGATATGAGTGAGAGATTTTGGCAATTGTTATATTTATAGAGAAACAAATAACATTGAAGAATAACATATAATAACAATAATTAATACATAGAAATTTAATTTTGAAAATATTTAAAAATAATTATGAGGGATAATAATAATAATTAATAATAATATATTAAATAAAAAAGAAATATTTTAAAATCTTAATGTTAATTGTTTTATTTAAATAAAATAGTTTTTCATTTTTATATTTAATTGTGAATTTTAATGTAATTTCTAGAGTAAATTTTGTGCTGAAGATGGATCGATATAATACCGTTCGAAACGTCACGGAGTTGTATAATAAAGATATTGCTTTTAAGTCGCTATTTTTTTGGATTCGTCGTTCCTGTTTATTAGATTATATTAATAGTATATATAAATTATATATTATATATATATATATATATATAGGATGGTATATATATTATATAGTATATAGTATATATTATAGTTATATATAGTAGTTATAGTTTTTTTAGTATATATTATATGATAGTAGTTATATATATATCTGAGTTTAAGTATATATATTATATTATTAATGCATATATTATGAAATATATATATAATCTTAAAATTATATATATATATAATCATAATAATATATTGTATATTTTTGTGATTGTTATATATATATTATATTTTATTATAATTATATTTACTTACCCTACATTTCCCTATAGTATTAATAATTGTAAAAAAACTATAACAACAATCTTCTACTTATATTTTCCCATTTCTTCGACGAATATCCATACACTAGTTTTACACAATTTAATTTTAAGCCTATCTATGATATATAATTAATAAATATAATATAATCATATATATATATATTAAGCTCATTTTATATTTTATATATATATATAATATAATATATATATATCTATATATATATATAATATATATAATATATATATTCATAAGAAGTTAACCTATATATATATATATATTATATATATATATATATCATATATAAGTAGTATATATATATTATATATATAATTATAGTAATATTATACAATATAAAATAATATATAATATGATAATAAAATTAATATATTATATTTAAAATGCGAAAGAGGGTACTATATATAGTGATATTATATATTTTATTAGTATGAGTAGTATTAATATATATATGATAGTATATATATATATATATATATATATGATATATATAATATAGATTAATTGATATATATATATGGTAAGTATATATATTATATAGTGTATATATATAGTATATATATATATATTTAGGATACTATATATATATATATATATATATATGTAAAATATAAGAGTAAAAAAATATGAAGGTGATAGGGAAAAATATATTACTGCATTTAAAAAACAAACGAAATATCATGTAAAAGATTGATGCATTATGAAAATGACACAACATGTGAATATATTATATAATAAGGTGAATTTCCTCATCTCTTCTCAGATCTATCCTCTCATATATACTATATCTATCTCTAATTACTCTAATCTCTTCATTCAATTCACTCCTCTATCTCTCTTCTCTCTCTCATCTATCTCGTCTCTCCTATTATTCATTTAAACCTTCCCAATATCTCTATATTTACTCTCTCTCATATAACAACCGTCTTATCCTTATACATTTTCCATACTTTTCTGGAAAGCTGGAAGTCTAGCCCCAGATTCTCACAATATTATTAATATCTATATATAGTATATTATATATATATATATAAATATTATATATATTAATATACTTATTATATTAACTTATATATTATATATATATATTAATATTATAATATATATATATGATATATAATATAGTGATAATATATACCTTCAGGAATATCAAAGCATCATATATCACATATATCTCCTGATGTGGTGTGTGAGTGTTGTAGTGTGTGGTGTGGTGTTGTGTGCTATCGTGTGTGTGTATGCATCTTGCGTAGTTGCAGCAATAAACTCTAAACGTAACACAATGCATGTATGACTAATGTTCGATCCCACATGATAGATCTACGTTCCGAAATATTCCCTTCCCACGAGTATAGCACAAATGAGGACAACATGCAAATGAATAAAAATCGATACAAAATTTACAAACCAGGAACAGAATTCATGAATTTCAATAATTGCTGAAGAGAGAGAGAGTCTTTAAAAATTTCGTTCACTGAAAAAAAAACCCAAAGATCTTCCTCAGTTAATTTTCACGTATTCATTACGGAAATTAGTAAGCGGGGAATGACAAACTAATTTTCTAGGACAATAATCGTACTCAAAAAGGTGAAAATTCAGCATCGTCAATTATATATATAATATATATATATATGAATATTATAAAATATTATAATATTAAAAATTATAATATTTAATTAATTAATATATAATTATATAATATTATATATTATTAATATAGTAACTATATAATATTATATATATAATAATATATTTATATATAATATATATATAATTAAGCATTTGATGTGGTCTTGTATGTTGTATGTTAGTAGCGTCGTTCGTGTGTCGTGTGTTGTGTTGTGTGTGTAGTGTGAGTGCGTGTGATGTAGTGTGTGTGTGTGTGTAGTGATTCCTATTACTAGCTCTTCATTCTCATTTCCGATGCAATTCATTCTTGAGTCTTGACTAATACGATCATTTCTTCTAAAGTGACTTTTTAATTAAAGTGACTTTTGTCTCACTGAATTTAAACACCCAGATGTGAGAAGTAAAGAAGTCTAACGGTATTCCTCTTTTGAGCTTGTACTCTGCTTTGGAAACTGTTCCATCTCTACTACCAAATTGACTTCCAACTTTCTAATTCCTTGTTTAAAGAAACTGTTGCGCTCATTCACCTTTGAGAAGAAAAAATATTGAGGAAATTTACTGTCAACCGTTTTAACTATCATCACTACTCACTCATGTTATATCCTTTTAGAAGATTTCGGGTTAACCCATAAAGAAGGTTTCGAGTTAATCCTAAAGACCTAAACAATAAGACTTGAGGAAAAATGAATTCTTCTAATTGTGTATCAGCTTGTCAGTTTAGCCTCAGAAAGGATATTCGTCTTTGATCTGAGTCTGTCCTTCGAGAAAGGTATATTCTTTTGAATGTGCTGAGTCTCGTGTCCTTTGACGTAGAGAATGGATCTTCTCTGAGTTAGGGTAGTGGGTCTTCGAAGAAAAGGATAATTCTCTGATCTGATCTGTTCGCTCGAGAAGATTCTCTGATACTGATCTGTGCTTCGAGAAAGGATTTCTTTGATCTGAATTTGTGACCGTTCGAGAAAGAGGAGATTCATCTTATCTGAGGCTGTATAGTGTCGAAGAAAGGATTATCCTCTGATCTGAGTCTGTCCTGCGAGAAAGGATATCCACGTCTAGTTGAGATCTGAATCGTGATCCCTCGAAAAGGATAATCCTCTGTGATCTGAGTCTGTCCTTCGAGAAAAGGATAGTTCTCAGTAGTGACGCTGTCACTGCGAGAAAAGATATTTCTCTTATCTAAGCTGTCCTTAGAGAGAAGGACCCATAAGTCTACTGAATCGTGGAGTACTGTCCCGAGAGCGAGAAGAGATAGATTGTTCTAGATCTAGAAGGAGTCTGTTCTTACGAGAGGAAAGAGGATAAGTTCAGAATTCTTATATCTGAGTATGTCTTACGTAGACAGAGGATAATGTTACTGATATGAGTCTGTCTCGAAAGAAGAGGAATTAAACTCTCATTCTTAGTATGCCCAGTACTCTTTCACAAAAACGTGTACTATTTTGCCCTCTTGATTATGATGTCTCTTATCTAGAAAGGATAGATCCCTGATCTGAGTCTGTCTCCTATCTAGAAAAGGTATATTTTTATCTGGGTCATGTCTCCTCCTTTCATGCATTCATCTCTCTTCCTTGATCGTTGGAAGTCGAATGCGTGTCTCCTTTTTATTGCTCTCTTCTCCCGCCTTCTAATCTGTGATTCGTTCTAATTTGTTAGTAGCCTTCCGCCCATCCTTCTCTCCAATATAAAGATGAACTCTATAATGAAGAGCGCTTTTTCCCGCTTCTCTTGGTACAAACGAACATACGTTTGTATCAGATGTCAGATTTTAAGACTAGTGAGCGTGGATTTCCTTAATTTCCACGTTTTGCGGATGCGGATGTATTATTTCCACATATCACAGATGCTGATATCCTATTTTCATGTACCGCAAATGCGGATGTTACGTAAGTATATTTGATATAAATTTTTAGCGGATGTTCTATTTCCATGTACTGCGGATGGGAATGTCTTATTCATGTACCGTAATGCGATGTTCTATTCCATGTATGCGATGCTATTCCATTTAATAGCGGTATGGATGTCAATTTGTCGTACTGCGGAGCAGACTGAAATTTTTTAATAAAATTCACATTTTTATTTAAAACTTCGATGTAATGAATTTCACTTACAATCATGATTTAAAAGGTCCGAATTTTGTTTCATAATTTTAAGGTAAGAATCCTCTGCATTATGTAACATAAAAAGTTTTAATATTTTTCCAATATCTATTAAGGGGCCTAGTCCAGATGGTCGAATGTCAACACACATCAAAATAATTTCTCGTACAGTCCGCCGCAGGCGGGTTAAATAGGTTAGGTTAGGTTGTTAAGTTATGAGGTTAGTTTAGGTAGGTTAGGTTAAGTGTGTTTTAGTTTGGTTAGGCTAGGCTAGCTGGTTTAGGTTAGGTTAGGTTAGGTTGTTTGTTAGGTTAGTGGTTAGGTAAGTTGTTAGGATAGTGTCTGGGTTAAGTTGGTAAGTTTTTGTTGGCTAAAAAAAATTCTAAATTAACAGATTTTATTTTTTACAAATGTTGACCATTTGACCTGTCCATCATTCATTCACCCTGTCGACCATATGGTACTATCTTCTCTATTAAATATCGGTTTAGATTAATTATATTCTAAGAGAGTCTATATTACTGTACATATATTACTGTCTATTAGAGTCTATATTACTGTACATATATTACTCTGTATTAGAGTCTATATTACTGTACTGCTAAGATTTTTATTTTGATCTCAAGACAACTGCGTTTAAAAAAAAAAAAAAAAAAAAAAAAAAAAAAAAAAAAAACTTTCAAAAACTCTTAACAAAAATCATTTTTATAATTATTTTGTATTAAAATAAACACTCCTTTTTAATTATTACTTACATGAACCAATACATGACACTGACACTGACACGTTACACTATACACTTACACTTTTACCGGATCGACATTGACAATACACCGACACTTGAGAGTATGTTTAAAATCAATCAAAAGAATTGAAAGATTTTTAGTCAATAAAATATTTTCAAACTATTAGTAACGTATATGAAAGAAAAGCATAATGGTCAAATGTGAGATAAATGTGAGATGAGAAAGCTAGACTAACAAAGGGTGGGAATGTGGAGAGAGATGAGAGAAGATTCGAGAGGACGGAGAGAGAGACTGAGAGGGAGAAGAGAGAGAGACAGGAGGAGTGTAGTGAAGTGATAGGACAGTCCTCAGATACGAAAAAAAGACAAAACCCATGGAAGAAGAAAAAGAAAAAAAAAAAAAAAAAAAAAGAAGAAGAGAAGGCGATACAGAAAAAAAAGAAGATAAAAGAGAGAAATAAGAAATATTATGTAAAAACGACAAGTTTTTAAGAGAATTAATAAGAAGAAAAGTGATTAGAGAGAAAAGGAAAAACAGAGAATGAGAGAAGTAATGAGTAGTTATAATTAACAAGCTAGATATGAGAAGAGAAATTCCATACCGAATATGTAAATATATATATATATATAGAAGAGATATAGAAATAGAGAAAATAGAAAAAAGGCCCGTAAAATATAATAATAATAAAGTAGATAGAGAGAAAAGAGCTAGTAGAAAACAGCATAATATAAGACAAAGAAATAGTAGAAGAAAGGGGAATGTGCATAGAGAAAAAATTGTAGATAAGAAGATAAGGACAATAGTACAACACTTTCGATGATAATGAAAGAGATAAGAATGAGAAAGAAAAACTAAATGAAATCTACAAGATTTATTTGGAGGAAAAAAAACAAAAGAGAAATAGAAATACTTAGAAAAAAATAAAAAAGAAGAAAATATATAAAAATAAAAAATAAAGAGAACACACATTTATTGAAATTTGAGATAGATATGTTACACATTTAGGCGAATAAAAGACAATAGACTTTGTGCCCCCCTCCTACTAGAAAAAGTGTGAATGTTAAAGGGAAACTTATATTGTGCGTAGGATCCCTATGCACTCCATGATACGTCTTTTCATGATGTAGGGAAATGGACATGTCAGCTGGAAAAAGAAAACTTGTACGAGTTAGATGGGAGGTAAATTTCGTAGGGTTAAATGCTTCTTACTTTAGAATTATAGTGTATACATGTTTCTCCTTGAAGGCTCGGTGTCAAGTAGAAAAAATATATATAATAATATTTAAAATTTTATATTTTAAACTTGATAAACTAAGGATTTTGGACCCAATAGAAATACTCGATAAAGCTGCTGTTTTTGTCGCGTTATACTTGAAAATAAACTGTATAACTACCTCCCTACCCCCATGGGCGTAGGCAGGATTTCTCTCATTTAGGGGTGGGCAAAGGTTGAGTGATTATAGTACTAGTGATAATAACTTATTATGGTCCTTTTCTCATATTGCAATAAAAAAGTTTTAATAACGATTAATTCTGGTAAGTTGATTACTGACAGCATTGCACTGAATTTAATAAAGGTTCGAGTTTATATATATATATATATTATATATTATATAAGTATTAATATTAAAGTAAATATTCAAGGTAAATTAACAGTATATATATATATATATAACTGTATAAATATATATATAGACGTACTAAGAATTTATTTATATCTATATATATATAGTATATATATATATATATATATTATTTAGACACACGAAAATTTTTAATAATATACATAATATGATATATTATAATATAGTAAATAAAAAAAATGGCTTCTATTATTTTATAATATATTAATATTATTATATAAATTATTTATTATATTAGTAGCTAATAAATGAAGATTTAATAGAAAATGTTCGATTTGTCATACTCGCTAGATAATATAATGAACGGCATTATATATATAGGTAGTGAGGGTATAATATAGAAGACTCTCTGTCGGACCCGCCGCCAAATGATTAGTGCTTATACTGAGAGTTCTTGTAGGGATAGGACTGTCAGAAGAAGGCTGAGCTCTCGTTATCAAAATCACCAGCTATGTTGATTGTGAAGCCATTGCAGTGAATTGTAAAAAGTGTTCGTTTTTTTACTTTATGGAAAGAAATGATTTCTAAGCTCCTAATTTAAGGATTAAAATCTACTAACGTTTATATCTTGACTCATTCCTTCTTCAGTTTTCTATATTCGGGATAACAAGCTCGCTTTCCATATTTGGCCTTTATGATAACGTTTTTATTTCAGTCAGATTGTAGGGGGTCCTAGGGGGCAAGATGACACCCGCAGTTAACGTGTCAAAGAGTTTTGTTCACATCATTCCACTATCACAATCTATTTTAATTAATGAAGAATAAACAATAAGATTGACTTGGGTTGAATAACATTTTTTTTAAAGAATATATAAAAAAGAAATTAGAAGTGGAGAGAGTAAGATACAAGAGTCATGACAATAATAGAAGTAATTATCTTTAATTATGATATAGAAATGGTACGCTGATGGGAAAATGGATTTGTGACATAAATAGAGAGTGTTTGGTCAATCGTTATTAGGATATGAACAGAAAAAAAGGGCTATATTTAAGGCAGGTGGTAAAACCAGGAATTAATATAAAATTAAACGCACTCTGATTATATAATATAAGTATTTCCCAAAGTTATTTGGAGTTGGATTTTTTTTACTTATCCATTTTTTATGCAACCGGCGGACAAATAATTTAAGTTTAAGAACAAACAGAGAAGAAAAGCAAATAGCCACGGAGATTAGGATCAAGTTTTTGTATTAGTATGGGAAAAAATATTTCGACCGATGAAAACCATAGCGAGAATGAGAAGTTTCAGAATTTAAATAATAAGAGGTAATACAATTCCGAAGGGGAGAAAGTTGTGATGAAAAATGGAATCGCCAGCATAAAATTGGACAAGTGATGAA
>JABUQX010103148.1:20000-23524 GCA_015478945.1 Trachelipus rathkii | reverse complement strand
GTTGTACTTCGTTCAGTCAGGTGGGTGTTTAACCGTTTTCGCATTTATCGTGAGAAACTTTCGCGTTTTCGTGCCTTCAGGAACCTTATCCAAAAGCTTTCTGATCTATTATGCAATATCAACTGGATCTCCTCTGTCAATGCAGTCAGTAATGTATTCTAAATTCTATAAGGTTTGTCTGACATGACCTACCTTTCTGAAACCGTGCTGGTCATACAATACCTTTTATCTTCCAAATATTTCTCTATGACCTTTCAGTATTTCCAGAACCTTTACAACTAGAGATGTTAAAGCTAACTGGCCTTTTCTAAAATCTTCCTTACTACCTTTCTTATAAATAGGCTCAACATATGCTGCCAGTCATCTATTTCCTCACCAAATGTTATAGATCGCTTAAAAATCCCCAATACAGTGCCTTTGCAATGCTGATACTACCCTCTTTCAGAATTCATACCATATATCCCATCAGGCCCTGCAGTTTTTCCTGGATCAATATGGTCTAATAAACGTTTAATATCTTTTACGTCAAATTCAAATTCTGTAAGTCTCCAAACTATTATCTAATCTTTCCTCAGTAAACACTGAAGCAAAATAAGCATTGAAAATGTTGACCAACTCCTTATAATTGGACCAATTGTCCTATTCTTACTTTTAAATTTATAAAAGCTAAAAAACTTCTTCGGGTTCTTATTGCTATTCCTTGCTAAATTAATTTCTGCCTCTCTCTTTGCCTTCCTTATTGACTGGTTGACTATAATTTTTCCTATAATTTTCAAAATCATCTTCCCCATTACTACCCGGAATGTTTTTAAAACATCTATACTTTTCATTAATTTTCTCTCTTATCTCTCTATTCCACCAAATAGGTTTTCTCTTCGCCACCCTAATGGGTTTATCTTTAAAACATACTGACTGAATATTCATTAAAATTTGCTTAAAATGTTCCCACATGATAAAACAGTTTTGGTCTTTAAACTCTTTATCCCAGTCAGTTTATACTAACATGTCTCACAATTTGGTAAAATCACCATTTCGGAAATCTAAGATCTTCTCCTTATTAACTTGCAATTTGGGCCCAGATATCACATTCATATTAAATCTAATTATATTATGGTAACTAAGTCCTAAATTCTCCTCAACTCTAACCTCACCCACCATACTTTCATCGTTAGTAAATATTACTATAGTGCTTCGTGTCTGGTAGGTTAATGGACCATCTGGCTCAAAAGTTATCTATGCAATTTATAAATACTGAACTACTATGGTCCGTATTAGACAAAGTCAGGTATGTGGGAAAATTAAAATCACCCATTATGACTATACCTTTTTCTATTACTGTGTATGCTTTCTTAATTTCTTTTACAATTTCTGAGTCTAATTCTAGCCAGGAGGTCTATAAAATGCCCCTATACATATATTATTAAAAAGTTTTTAAGGACATCTACCCATACAGATTCAATATCATGATTAGTTTTAAAGTCAGTCATTAATACAGATTGAATATTGCTTTTAATATAAAGCGCCACACCCCCACCCTTCTTTCCTCTACGCTGGTATAAATAAAGTGAATATCCGTCTATTTCATATTCCTGAACAGAGTCACCATATAATTCTTCATTAACCCATGCCTGTTATGCAAATAATGTCTAGATTCTCATTTATGGTATAACTAATCAGCTCATCTTTTTTATTTCTAAGGCTATGAGCATTTGTGTAAAAGCATTTTATATTCGAAATGCTGCTATTTTTATTGCTATCATCCTTATTTGAGCCTGTAACACTAGTTTTATTTATATCGCCACTATTACCGTTACCATTGCTATTATTCGTATCCAGATTTAGCCCATCACCCCCAACTTTACCTAGTTTTTTGCTAAACAAGTCTCCAAACTGGTACTGAAAAGCCCAACACCTTTACGACTCAAGTGAACTCCATCTGCTGCAAAAAGATCTTTATCCAGAAATTCTCTCCACAAATCCAAATACAAAAATTCCTAATTCTTTCATTTACACCTAAAGCCCTACTCCCCCATTCTGACTGCCTAACCTAGGTAAAGTCAGAGAAATCATGCACCTTCTTCCACTAGCTTTTCATCTTCTGAATCAATCTCCTATAATTTTTTATAATTTCTTCTGACCTTCTATGCCCTATATCATTTGTACCCACAATTACATCTGAATCAACATCTTTAGAATCAATCTCTATCTATCCTATCCACGATATCACTCACTCTGGCACCTGGATAACATACTCTCAATCGTTTCTTTTTATTCTTACTTTGAAAAGTCCTATCTAGGTATCGTATCATAGAGTCTCCAATTAGCAATTTATCAGTCTTCCCTTTTGAAAACTCAACATTACCATTGGCACTCTCTGATCCTCCCCATCTGGAAGACAGTCGAACCTGTTGCACAGGGCACAGGCTGATTGTTTCCGAGATCCTCATCTTTAAATATTAACTCTAGTTCCTGCACAACTATTATTTTTAGTTGACCTATTTTCAACTACTTTATCCTTTTCCCCCTCATCTTCCTGCCTAGGTGAATCACTATTCCTGTCTACCCCTATATCCCGCTCCCTCCTCGCCTCGACATCCCTACTAACTTTTTTCTTGACACTTCCCTCCTTTCTCAACTCAAATACAACTTCTTTCAATTCATTCATATCTTCACTCAGTCTTGCAATCTTCTTCCTTAGCAACACATTCTCTGCATTCACAACACAAGCAGGGCAGTTATTCACATATTCACCTCTCACAGTCCCACAGTTATCACACAGAGCATACATACTTTAAATTATTATCAACTTTACTACCTTGTACCTACAATTTACCAACTACAGTTTAAATATTGTTAAAGCCTAAAAAGAAATAAACTAATATCTTTAAAACAAGTTAAAATTTTTAACAACTAGTTTAAGTATTGCTAAAGCCTAAAAAGAAATAAACTAATATCTTTAAAACAAGTTAAAAGTTTGAACAAGCTTATCCCAGGCCAGGGATATATAAAAATTTAATTAATTATTTTTTTTTTTTTTTTTTTTTTTTTTTTTTTTTTTTTTTATTAGTCCAAATTGTACCAATTATTTCACCAACTACAGTTTACTAAATATCACTAAGGCCTAGAAAGAAATTAATATCTTAAAACAAGCTTGAATATAGTATAGCCTAGGCCCTAGGCTAAGTCTATATAAAAAATTATAAAATAGGCTTAACTTAGACTATAGCTCTGGTAAACTTAATTTAGTTTAAATTACCACAAAATTAATATAACAATTGTTAAAGACTATAGCTAAATGCAGAAAAACTATTTAATAATTCAAATAAACCTGCAAACACACAGTATACAGGAAATATATATATATATATATATATATATATATATATATATATATATATATATATATATATATATATATATATATATATATATATATATATATATATATATATATATATATATATATATATATATCAGAGGCGACTCCTGCACTCGTGCTACTCGTGCTCAGCACGAGTTAACAT
>JABUQX010103148.1:7500-12500 GCA_015478945.1 Trachelipus rathkii | reverse complement strand
TATATATATATATCATATATATATATACATATATATATATATATATATATATATATATATATATATATATATATGTATGTATGCTTTATTTATGTATGTGTAATGCAAGTTTGTACAAATGTACTATGTATATATGTATGATGCTCTGCTTATGTATATGCTTGTATAAATATACTATGTATATATGCATTTGTTTATATGTTCGTTTGTATAAATATGCTATGCAATGAATATATGCTTTATTTATGTATGTGTGTATAAACTATTATATGTTTGAATATAATATATGTATGTATTTATGTTTATGTATTCAAGTTCTATGCATGTTCATTTGTATGCGTGCTTATTTATATGCACATTTGTTTGCATGCATGCATATATGCAAATGACCGTTATGTATGTTCGTATTTATATATATATATATATATATCAGTGGCGATACTGGAAGATATATATATATATATATATATATATATATATATATATATATACCTCTACTATATATATATATATATATATATATATATATATATATATAGAGTGGCGTACCTGGAAGAATACACTTGGGTAGGCCAGAGGTTTATATATATAACAACATATATATATATACCATATCATATATATATATATATACCTATATATATATATGCTATATGCTGCTCTTCTTATATATATACTAACATATATATATATAGCAACAATATATATATATATATATATATAACTATATATATATATATATAGCAAACATACTAAAAAAAAAATATTTTTAATAATTATAATACACCTATTTGTTGTATGGAAAACGACATTATATTTACAAATTCCAATTGAGTAATTTCTTAGGTCTGTCTATCATTTTTAAAATAGAGCTCTCGTTTTATAGATAAATTTTAAAGCGTTTTTCTTTTAATATAACACTCCATTATGCATTATTTCACTTAATTTTATGTATATAATGCTAAATACCACTTAAATGAAGCTATATAAAATTAATATTCAATATCAGATCAATCAGACTCATTCGATACAAAAATTTCAAAGAAACTGCCACAAGCCACATATTTCGTACATATTTACGGGAAGATCGAGAACGAAAGATTTCATATATATCATCGATTATTTTATCGATTATTATAGGTAGGACAGACTAGTCCGCTCCTTTATAAGTTGACGATGAAAATGACGTCATTCGTCCGCCTGGGGTAAATAATTTTACTATTAAGATCAGAGTAGGAGCGAGAATTTCTAAATGAATTCAATAATTATTATAGCTATTATTATTGTGGTTGTTTTCTTTTAATTTATGATGCAAAATAGCTTCTTTTTTAACTTTTATTTAAAATTTTAAAAATTTAGTATACTTTTACAATCTAATTTCAATCATCTTCAACATAAAAAAATATTGGGGGAGATACCCCCCCTACCCTATATATACACCCCTGATATATATATATATATATATATATATATATATATATATATATATATATATATATATATATATATATATATATATATATATATATATATATATATATATATATATATATATATATATATATATATATATATATATATATATATATATATATATATATATATAATCTAAATATTGATATTGATAATGGAGGTGGGGTGTGAGGAGATGATGTATGTATGTGTGTATTTATATATATATATATATATGTGTGTGTGTGTGTGTGTGGGGGTGGGGTGAGTGTGTGTATGTATGTATGTATGTATGTATGTATGTATGTATGTATGTATGTGTTATGAAAAAATGAATGTATAAATGTTAATAATAAAATATATATGAATTTGCATTAGTGTCCTATACAAATTTGCATATGTTATGTTTGTATGAGTGTATGTTTATGTTTATTCTTAGAAAATGCAACAGTCATTCTGTTTCCCCCTTACCTCACACTCCTGCGCGCGAGTAAGTTGTTACACGGCAACGGCCATTTTCCCATTTTAAAATTTGAACTCTAACTTTATTTCTCCCTGTCTTCTTCCTGTTGTATCTGTGATGTAATACTGTTGTCTTGGCCTTTTTCTAAAGCTGAACTGTTGCTCACTCAAGCTTTCGCCTCTAATTCTAATCCGGATGACTTCGAAGATATTCCTTCTCTCTTCCTCTCTCTTCCTCTCTCTAACTCATTAAGATGTTGTTTCTACTCTATCTGAGCTTAACATTAAGAAGGAAGATGGTCCTGTAGGTATACTTCCCATGGTCCTCAAAACTTGTGCTTCTGAACTTTCACCCTTTAATGGCAAACTAATTTGTCCCTGCCTATCAACTTCAAAATTTCCTTTCCTGATGCATGCCTGTACTCATTCAGCTTGTGATGAAGAAGGGGGACCCCCAGTCAATCATTCAACTATCGTCCTGTCGCTTTAGCCTATTTTCACTCTAAAATTTTCCAATGTATCCTTAGCAGGAAGGATCAGAAACATCTTAAATATTATAATTTTATCTCTGGTTCAAGCATGGCTTCTTCAAAGAATGCTCGACTGGTTATCTTTTCCATCTCTCTGACTCATTTGGTGGACATTTGTAAAAAAAAAAATTTGGTTATTTAGAGTTTCTCCAACGAATCCAACAATACCTAACTTAACCTAACTTAACCTAACTTAACCTAACCTAACCTAACCTAACCTAACCTAACCTAACCTAACCTAACCTAACCTAACCTAACTTAACCTAGCCTAACCTAGCCTAACCTAACCTAACCTAACCTAACCTAACCTAACCTAACTTCTTAACCTAACTTAACCTAACATGGTCCTCTGCTCTTCCGCATTTTGTTAAATCTTTTTCTGTGGTGCTGGATATATTGAAGGCTTTAGACAGAGGCTGTCACAAAGCTTTAATTTCTAAACTTCCCTTATTCGGTATCTTTTCTCCTCTCACTCTAAACGGGGGCTAGCTCCTGTCGACCCATTTTCCTGTCGACCATTTTAAACGGAGACTAGCTCAAATCGTAGACAGGAAAATGGGTCGACACAACATCAAAAAAATTTCCTGTACAGCCAGCCGTAGGCGTTAGGTTAGGTTAGATTAGGTTAGGTTAGGCTAGGTTAGGTTAAGTTAGGTTAAGTTGTTAGGTTGGGTTGGGATGCCGTTAGGAGGACTAAATTGGACTAACAAATTAGGTTAGGTTAGGTTAGGTTAGGTTAGGTTAGGTTAGGTTAGGTTAGGTTAGGTTAGGTTATACTATTTTGGATCTATTTTGCTACTTAGTCTCAAATCCAATCTTAGGCCGATAACTCCACCCTTCAGTACTCTTTCCAATTTAAAAGAAGACACACTCACTATCAAATAGGTGATGCTAGGAAGGGTGGCCTTGGAGTTACTGACCTCTGATCTTCCTGGTACCTATAGTTGGGTTAAAGAAAATTTGGTTGTTTCCATTACTTCAATAACTCAGTTTCTTCAAGCTTTCTAACAAACTTCAAAAGAAGTAGGGCGTTCTGAGGTGATTTCGGAACTTCTCATCACCCCAGTTACTAAAATCTATATTGCTGCCTCTAGCAGTACAGGGCGACAGGGCTAGCAACCCGGCCCTTACTTTCTTGCTTGAAGTACTCCAGGACCAGCATCGGAGTCTTATGCGTCTAGAAGCACGATCTTCGAGAGAGCTCTTGAAGGGAGTTTCGGAAGGAAATGGAAGAAGATGCTAGGTCCACTGAAAGGGTGAATGAATCCCTTACCTTAGAGTATATAACTCCAGGACTAGCGTCGGAAACCATTGCGCCTAGAAATATTTTTCTAGAGTTGTCTGAGATCAAGTGTTTCGATGCCAGAAGGAGGAAGATGCTGGTCTAAATGACAGGGCAAAACTCTATCTGGGAGATGGTAGATAGATAGATAGATGGCAGTACAGAAGGCCCTTCATAGTTACCACAATCTTTAGTGTAATGTTGAAACTGTTTAAGCAACCGTTATTCGAGATTAATATATATATATATATATATATATATATATATATATATATATATATATATATATATATATATATATATATTTATCATATATATGTATAGAATATAAAGATATATATAGAATATGTATAATATTAATATATACATAATGTTATATATAATATATATATATATATATATAGTATATATATATATATATATTATATATATATATATATATATATATATATATATATATATATATATATATATATATCAAACTCCTTTCCCCAGATCGGGGTGAGGTGCGTAACATACACAGGACATAGTAAAGTAGTAGAAGAACATGACGAAAGTCGAAAAGAAAGCAACCCCCTTACCGTCCCCTTTATACCCTTAAATGGGAGCTCGTCGCAGTTCAGAAAAAATCCACTATAATTGTTTCACGAACTTAGACGGACCCTTCACTGTGGTAATCTCGTCAATGTGGGGTTTCATCCCCTGGGGCCAGCCCCACAACCATACCCCCCTCACATAACCCTTCCATTCACCCCTATTATGCACCTTTCCTCTCGTCTCTGCCAAACTCACATTCCTCTCCTTCAGGCATTCCTTTACAGACTTAATCCACATACGCATACACACGCAAGCACACACACACACACACACACACACACACACACACACACATATATATATATATATATATATATATATATATATATATATATATTATATATATATATTAATAATATATATATATATATATAATATATATATATATATATATACTATATATATATACTATATATGTAGGTGAGTGTGTGTGTGTGTGTGTGTGTGCGTGTTCGATTCGTGACATATTATTGCAAATTTCGCCGCAACAGTTGATTTGGCCATGTTAACGTTACTTGATTTTGGTTGATTGCTCCTGTAGTCCAGGAGCACCCCAGCGGAATGACATGTATTCCCAGTAGGGGGTTTCAAGAACTCTTATATGGATTTAAATAAGTACAGAATTGCTACAGCAATATCGAAGCACAGAAATTAAAAACTGTCAAGAAATGCTTTCT
>JABUQX010103148.1:0-2500 GCA_015478945.1 Trachelipus rathkii | reverse complement strand
TAATAATAGGGTATAAAATAATAAATTATATATAGTATTTAGTATAAGTATATATAATATACCGGTAATAATATATATTGACCGATAGTATATTAGTTTATATAAGGGATAATGATAGTAGAATATTTATATGTTATTAGATGATTATAGTGATTACTAGATAGGTAGAATAATATACAATATAGTATATACATATATAGGGAAATTATAGCCCAAAATAGTGTATAATATATACGTAGGGATATAGTTTTTATAATCCTCGCGAGGACAATAGTAGGTATATTCGCTCATCTCGAAGAATGATAATATAGTGTTATAGGCAAATATCTATATATACAGGTAGGATATAATAGGTCATATAGTTAGTAATAGCTATCGTGAGGTATATAGATAGTATTATAAGTGATATATGGGTACTATATATTATTTATAGAGTATAAATGCTATTATATTATATAGGAGTATAATATATATAATATATATATATATGTAGATATAATAATATATCTATATCTAATAGCGGGATAGATAATATAGCTAAGAGTACTAGTATTATTACTTATTGTATACTCTTATAAGTATATATAGAGCCTCTAGTGTGAGTATCAATATATAGAATAATATACATATATATATATATAGGTATTATATAGTAATATATAATATATAGTAGTATATATATATTATAATATGTATATATATATATATATATATATATATATATATATTATATATACTTATATATACTACTATATACTATATAATAATATATATATTCTTAATATAATATATATAATGATAATATATATATATATATATATAATATATCTCTATATATTGATATAGATTATATATTACTATATATATAAGGAAGAGGGGTGGAGAAGAAGCCAAGCCGCGGGCGGCGGGTAGAACTCGAAATTGTATATATATATAAATATATATATATATATTAGATATATATATATAAATAGTATAATATATATATATTATATGATATATATATATAAATTAGTTAATATACTTGTGTGAGATAATACATATTATTATGAGCTAGTAATAGTATATATAGATATAGTATAAGTTAAGTAGTTATATATATATAAAGTAGTATAGTATATAATATCATGTATATATATATAATATAGTAATAATAGTATATAGGTATATATAGATATATATATATATACCGGTTAAATAAAAATATTAATAATAATTATAATTTATTGTATAATTACTAACTACTACTACTACTACTACTACTACTACTAACTACTATTACGCTACTACTACTATTACTAATAATAGTAATAATAATAGATAATAATAATGATAATAATAAATAACAATCATAATTAATAATAATAATAATAATATTATAACAAATAATACATAAAATAATAATAATAATAATATAGGATAATAATAAATTAAAAATAAAATAGAGAATAAATAAAAATAATAATAAATAATAATGAATAAGTAATAATAATAATAATCATAATAATCATAATAAATAATAGAATAATAAATTATATTATTAATTAAATAATAATAATAATAATAAGTATATACATATAAAAAGTAATAAGTAATAAATAATAAAATAAAAATAAAATAATAAAATAATAATAATAATAAAATAATAATTAATATAATAATTAATAATAAATAATAATAATAATAATAGATATATAATAGATTCAATAAATAATAATAATATAAGAATGAAGAATTAAATAATAATTAAGTAATAATAATTATAAAAATAATAATATAATAATCAATATAATAATAATAATAATAATAAAAATATAATAATATAATTAAATATAATAATAATAAATAATAATAATAATAATAGATGGAATCAATAATAACTTTCAGGAGTGATATAATAATAATAATAATAATAATATAATAATAATAATAATAATACTGAAGAATAATGAATAATAATAATAATAATAAATAATAATAATAATTATAATAATAATTAATAATAATAAATAATAATAATAGATAATAATAATAATAAATAATAATAATACATAATAATAATATAATAAATAATAATAATAATAATAATAATAATATATAAGTAATTAATAAAATAATAATAATAATATATATAATAATTATTATATTTATTAATTAATATTATTATTATTATTAATTATTATATATATTTATATATTTAAGTATATTATTATAATATTATAGTATTAATTAATTATTATTATATATATTTATTATATTTAATATTTATTATAGCTAATATATATATGTTTAATACATTATATAATTATTGATTAATAATTAATATTATATTATTGATATATTATATTATTTAATTTATATAATATATATTATTTATTAGTTATTATTAATTAATAATTATTATTTAATATAATTAATTATTTATTATTTATTATTATTAATTATTAATTATTATTTATTAGTATATTATTATTTTAATTATTATATATATATATGTGTA
>JABUQX010103147.1:0-19486 GCA_015478945.1 Trachelipus rathkii | reverse complement strand
TATATATATATATAGTATGATATATAATATATTATATATCCCTCTATAATATATATATATATATTGATATATATATATATCAGTCGCGCTTTACAGAGGAAGCACAGGAGCCCGGCCTCCTCATAAATATAAATAAATAAGTAAAAAAATAAAGAAATAATGCTAATAAAAAAATTTCCAAATTACTATTTATTACTATTAACATATCATGTTTAAAATGTTATACAAAGGACGCTAATTTTACATTAAATAATTTATTTTCTTCCGAAACATATTTTTCATATGAATCATTGACTGGAGGCCTTTCGATTTGTGCCTACTAGAAAAACACTGGTTGTCATGGCAACGTAAAAGAAACCGTATTCATATTTTGTCTCCTTTGAGGATTTTTCCAAAAGGCCTCCTGGCAAAATTCATAAATTAACTGCTCTCAAAATTTGGCAACTCTACTCATAAGTTAAGTTGCTGATTTGCAATAAAATTAAATATCTGAAACAAAATAAAAAAAAACTAATTTTTTTTTTTAAATAATAAAAAAACTTAGTATATATAATATATTATATAATATATAATATAATATATTATATAATATATATTATACTATATATATACTATATATATATATATATAAATATCATATACTAGCTAACTAAGTCAGCGCTGACCTATAGGTAGTGCGTCCTCGCCTGACATTTTCACATTTTTGTTACCATTTCCCACACAATTTTAACTTTTATATTAGTAATATAGTAACTATAATATATATATATATATAGAGGAAGAGAGGAGAAGGAGAAGTTTATACCATAATTACGTTATTTTTTAATAACTTTAGTTAGTACATTTCTCCGGTTAATTCTTTGTTCTAATTTTGGTGCCAATAATATTACTAATTGGCATCTGTAATTCATATTTTCTAATATATAGCTCGAGATCTGCGTAGGGATTCTCAGATTATAAAACAGGTGTGTGTGTCTTGACGCTTGTTTTAATGTCTTTGCAAAAAGTTCATCACCAAATATTGAGAAGAAAATGACATAGTGGTTTCTTTAATAACCATTCCGTTTGCCAGACGTAGTGAAGAAGAAAAAAACTCCTATTTAAATACTGCCAAGTCGACTCCAAATATTCAAAATCCCATTAAATAAGTAAAAAGCAAACACAGCAATTTTCAGAGCAAGATGGTGGTTATGATCGCCTTTAAGTTGGTTCAATGTGGAAGCTGTGAAACAAAAGATGGTTTATATTGCTTGGCCTTGCTATTGTTAGTGCAAAAAACTGTGGTGATGGAAGGGATTTCGAGATTGCGAAAAAACTTATCCAAGGAAGCTTGAAAGACATAGGGCGTTCAAAGAACCATATTCTAAATATATTTGGCGCTCAAACAGTTACGCTAAACAAAATATGGACATATTGGAGCCAATTAATGTGAAACAGGCATTAAAAATAAAAGTGAAGTACAATGCCAGAGGTTGGAAAAAAAAATAGAGAATTTATTCAAACTTTCTGATCGAATATAACTTGCTTCTTTAGTGCTAAACAAGACTTGCATTTCGTGAGTTCATGACGAGTGTCAAGTTCCTTCAACCAAGGAACTTCAAAGAATTGTTTGATTTAATCATAAGACGTGACACTGAAATGAAAATCTCATTGGAAAAAATTGGGGTTTACTGGTTGTCAAAGACAATGTGCAAAATGATATATTGATTGCATTGCAAGCTTGAAATTAAAATTATATAACAAAAAGGTATTATAAATGCTCCTTTCTTTTCAATTCAAGTAGATGAAGCAACCGACACACACGAGAACGAACAATGTCAGTTATTTACAGATTCGTTGTGATGAAAATGGATTCATAAAAGAGCAATTTCTTTGGTTTTTTGAGGTTGGGGAAAACAGGAAGCGCATCAGGTTTTAGTGAGGACTTATTAAATTATAGAACATTTGACTTTTCGTAAGAAGAAACTTATTTGCTCAAACTTGTGATGCGGCTAGCGTTTAATTGTTATCCTGAAATTGAATGAAGTTCGAAGCACAAATTCGTAACCATAGCCCCATATGCTCTTTTCACACATTGTTTAGCTCACCGCCTTAATCTTCTTGTATTACAGCACAGTTGCTATAATTTTAAAGATGTTAATAACTTTTTTGGTATACCTTGCATGAAATACCTGTTTTTTTCCACCATTCAACAAAAAGAACTGCAATTCTTGATAAAATTCGTGAAAGCGAATACCTACTAACAGTTTTATACGATGGAATTCACGGCAAAACTTTTAACAGCTCTTTCCTCTGAAAGGGCTAGGTAAAGTTAATTGAGGCTTTTAAGGAGCTTATGAAAATGGACAAGTCTGGCAAAAACAAGGCATCAAGCAGAAATATTAAAGAACAAATTGTCTGAAATTAATTTTGTATTTTATTTGTTTGTATTTCAAGAAATTTTATTAAAACAGAGTTAGTTATACAATTTCTTGCAGAAGAAAACAGTAGATATCCAAATGTGCATAGATCAAATAACCTTATAGTGAAGCAGCTATACAAGAAATGCGAAACGAAGAATCGATTAGAAAAAATATATTTGCTAAGAAAACTAGAGAAGCAACAGAAATTTGCTCCTTTCCAATCAAGAAATAGACTTCACGAAGAAGAATCAGTATTGGTCAAGCCATTATAGAGAACCTTTATGAAATTAATTGATTAATATCATAATTCAGCTATGAGGCAGATCTCAAAAATTTAGCGCGCCTTAAAATTCCTACAGTTAGGAATTCCACAAAATTTCTCAAACTTCCAAAACAAGTTTCCTTAAGAAAAGCGTTAGATTCTTTAATGGCCACGTAATATGGTATCTTTTTTTGACAGATCATTTTGCGTAATGAATTAGCCGTGATTTATGACCAAACATATGCTATCTCTTTCGGAAACTAAGGACAATCCAAAACTATTTTAAAAACCACTAAGAGACTGATTTACAGATGTGTTTCCTGACATCTTATAGACTTTTTAGTACTGATCGCCCACAAATACAGCAACAACGGCATTCTAGTTGAAAGGAGCTTTTTCTTGCCTAAATCGTATAAAGACATCCCTCCGAAGCCCGATGAGTCAGGGCGACTGTCAAATTTGGCATTACTTTCCATAGAAGCAGAACTTTTAAGTAAGTTATCAAATCATCCATCCTGGTATGAAAATATTATAAAATTAATTTTTCAGAAGAAAAAGGAAAGAAAAATACATTTAATAAAAGTGAGTTTGAAGGTGAGCTACTTTACATACATATTTATTCTCATTTTCACTATATATATATATATTATAATATATATATTATATCATATATATATATATATATATATATATAATATATAATATATATAATATATATAATATATTATATAAATCATGTTCATGCATTGAAATGGCTCTGCCGTGATGGTGGTGACAAACGGTAAAAATAAATATATATATTATATTATATATACTATATATATATATAATATATATATTATTATATATATATATATATATATATATTTATATATATATATATATATAGTATATATATATATATAACACAGATATATATACAGCCTCTAGAGAGCCACAATCCATATCTCAAAAACTCAATAGCTACAGGGAAAAGAAATACATTTTTGGAACCCTTGTAAAATTTTAGTTAGGAAAATGTAAAAAAAAACAAAAACAAAAAAAACAATTAAACATAAAAATTGGCATTTTTTTGGCTGGGGGTGCTGGGACATAGATATATATATATTATTTGTTAAAGGTATTTAGAAGAATTTTTAGGCGGCTCGAGCTGACGGGGAACGCAGGGGGGGACGTTTTTTCCCATACCCCGTAGGGAAGGGGCGGAGGAAACCACGCGACACCCAAATACCAAGAGCGGGGGTTCCGGAGGGACCCTCCCCGGAGGGGGGGAATTAGTCCTACCCCGTAGTTCCCCGAAAGGCCGAGAGACCCCGACTCCTGCCTTGGGGTATTGTTTAGTTAAAAAAAAAAAACAAAACTTAAATAAAAAGCTATTTATTTTAACGAGTAACAATAAAAGGGCTCTAAATAGGCTTTCTAACATAGTACTATAATAAATTATTAACAATAATTTTTTAATTTTTTTATTTTCTTTAAATTTTCCTAAGCTAAAATTTTACCAGGATTTCCAAAAATGTATTCCTTTTCGCTGTAGCTATTGTAGTTTTTGAGATATATTTTTTTATTTTTTTTTTTATTTTCTTTATTTTTTTTTTTACATATTATCCGCACTAAAAATTCGACCAGCATTCCAGCAATGTATTCTTTTCCCGGTAGCTGTTTGTAGTTTTTAGATATGGATTGTGGATCTTCTAGATATATAGATATATAATATATTTATATATATATATATATATATATTATATAATATATATAATATATATAATATATATAGATATATATATATAGTATATATATATCATTGTCTCTTTCCACTTTCTACTTTTTCATTATTGTCGTCTTTCTCGTCACGTGATCTGAAAATTCCGTTTTCTTCTCGTTAGAACACCAACCGCCATTTCGCTTCAAGAAGTTTTTCAATTCTTCCGTATAAAAGCTGCCAAGCTCAGTGCATTATTCAAAAACAGTTTACAAAAACCTCTTTCACATTTGTTAACGAAGTACCCCTGATTTCTTTTATATCAATTTGTGCCTTTGTATTTTCGTACAACATATTTTTCTTTCGATTGTTTGCAAGGTACGTAATTGCTAGACCTAGTTCTTTTGTGTCACATTGAATCTCGCTCATCTAGATAATTCTATTGGTTGTGCTGTATGTTCTATATTAAAGAAAAATATTCCATATAAAAATGTCTTTATTATTACATTATATTATATTTACAATTAAATAATCTTTTTTATTGAAAATTATTTGAAACTTTATTAAAAACCTATTTCAAAAATTTTATATATTTTATGTAATAGTTTCCCTAAAAAACCATATCTGAATATAACAGAAAAACTGAATCACTTCAAACTATATACAATATTATCCTATTTTTCACAATGTACATTTATGGATTATTATTATTATTATTAATTATTATTATTATTATTATTATATTATTATTATTATTATATTATTGTATTATTATTATTGTGATTTATCCTCTTCTTTATATATAATCTATGAAGTATATGTTTCAATAGACTTATGACCTCTGACCAAAAGTTCGTGTCATTACTGCAGCCTTCTGTCGTGTGTAACGCACAACCGTTAACAGTGTTTGACCTGGAGTGAGTGCTGACGTTGTTACTAATCCCAGCATTCCCGTACAGCTTACGGAACTCTCTCTCGTCTTCAACACCCCACCTTCCCCCCACCCAACCCGCCACCCGATCCACATCCTTTTCCAGTAGCAGACGCCAATGTCTCCTACTATAAAATAAAAACAAAAAAAAATAGTTTATCTACTTATTCTCATACAAAGTCTTTGGAATGAAATGATTCAGACTATTGACATCTGCATAGAGTTACTTTATTTATAATCAAATTCAATGTTACCATTGAATCAGTATATAAATGGTACAAGCCGGCGCTTTCTCTACTTACTATATTTTTTATTTCATCCTTTACTATATACCAATCTTTTGTCAGTATTTAGTGCGTTTTTCTGCGCTACCGTAACTGGACCCTATCTATGTATAATAATTTAGCGTGTGGCCCAAATCTCACAATCTTAGGCGGACAATTCCTTAGTTTTTTTGATCTCGTATATTGTCGCCTCAAATTTTAAATTTACCATATTATACCATTATCAAATACTCGCTCATAATCGCATCGTCCCCGCTCCTGACCGTATGCGAAATCCTGATAACATTAATACTTATTATCCTTAACAGCCTGCTTCCAGACAGAGGAAATATCCAGCCATGGATATGTACCGGTAAGTTTCATAACAATGACTTGGATCTCACATTTAACGCTGCTCGAGCTCCAGCTCGAACCAACCACCGAACAATGCCCGATTTCGGCCCTCTTACAATATCATACCAGTTCACGGGGTTTGCAGCCCGCCTTGAAAGACGCCCCTTTCACCCTCCTTACGATCCCACAACAGCCCACAGCCAACTGAAATCCGAACTTTTGAACCGGCTATGATAAAAATGCCGAAAAAAGGTAAAAAAACGTTGACTGGTGGCTCTCTTGCGAGACCGTCCCTGCTTCAGTACGTGCTATCAAGATATGCTAAAATCTCCTTGAACGCGTCCTCCCGTACGGTAATTGTATACACATGTTCGCCATCTCCTTTCTACAAAAACAGCTTCCCACAGAGATGCAATGCGTTTAGCAACGGTCGATCCCCCAAACTGTTCCAATTGGCAAAGGAGGGCTCAGCCTAACTTATTGCAGATAGGGGTTTTTGTTTTAAAAGCGGAACCCTTCTTTTCCGACAGCAGACATACCTATTCCCGCTCACAAAACCTCCTCGCGTCTCCGACTACTCCTGGATGAAAAAAGACCACACCCATTTCAAACTTTGCAGCGTAGCCCGTTCTACCATACCAGACAAAACACACACACAGAGAGTGACAAACTTTATGAAAAAAGTTTGTGGGAGATAACTTATTAAAAGCTTTATAAAAAACTTATAAAAAACTTATAAAAAAGTTATAAAAAACTTATAAAAAACTTATAATAAACTTATAATAAACTTATAATAAGCTTATAAAAAACATAAAAAACTTATAATAAACTTATAATAAACTTATTAAAAAACTTATAATAAACTTATAATAAACATAATAAACTTATAATAAATTTTATAAAACTTATAAAAAACTTATTAAAAAGTTATAGGAAACTTATAAAAAACTTATAAAAAACTTATAAAAAACTTATAAAAAAGTTATAAAAAACATAAAAAAGTTATAAAAAAATTATAAAAAATTTATAAAAACATAAAAACTTATAAAAACATAAAAACTTATAATAAACTTATAATAAACTTATAATAAACTTATAATAAACTTATAAAAAACTTATAAAAAACTTATAAAAAACATAAAAAAGTTATAAAAAAATTATAAAAAATTTATAAAAAACTTATAAAAAACTTATAAAAAACATAATAAACTTATAAACTTATAATAAACTTATAATAATCTTATAATAAACTTATAAAAAACTTATAATAAACTTATAAAAAACTTATAAAAAAGTTTTAGAAAACTTATAAAAAACTTATAAAAAACTTATAAAAAAACTAATAAAAAAGTTCTAGAAAACTTATAAAAAACTTATAATAAACTTATAAAAAACTTATAATAAGCTTATAAAAACATAAAAAACTTAAAATAAACTTATAATAAACTTATAATAAACTTATAATAAACATAATAAACTGATAATAAACTAATAAAAAACATAAAAAAAACTTATAAAAAATTTATAAAAAACATTAAAAACTTATAGAAAACTTATAAAAAACTTATAATAAACTTATAAAAAACTTAAAATAAACTTATAATAAACTTACAATAAACTTATAATAAACTTATAATAAACTTATCCAAAAAACTTATAAAATTTTTTAAAACAAACCTATAAAGAACTTTAAAATTTTTTAGAAAGAATATAAAGAACTTATAATAGACATTGGAGATGAACTTAAAATTAAACTGTGAGTAAACAACTTTTGTAAACTAAGTGTATATGAATTCTGCGATAGCAAAGAACTATTATTAAACTTATAAAAAAACTTATAATACGCGATCAAATTGTTTAGTAACTTATACAAAAACTTATAATAAATAACTTAAAATTTAAACTTAATAAATGTACTGACACGAATTAATAAATAACTAATCCGGTTTAATAATATTTATTAAATTTTTAAAGAGAGAAATTTTTCAAAGCTAATATATTACTTTATAAAAAAAAAATAATAAAACAAAATTTATCGGTCGTCACTAAAACTTATATAAACAACGTTATAAAGAGACTTCATGTAAACTCTCATGTGATAAAAATACTTTAAAAAAACTTTGAGAAGCATATCAATTCACTTTGAAAAAATTCGTTATCTGCATGGAAAAAAAATATTTTATACTCCAACTATATACAAGAACCCTATAACTCAACATATAATAAAACCTGGCATAGTAGAACTTATAAATAATTTTAAAAAACTTATAAAAACTTTATAAAAAACTTTTACAAAGAGAAAACCTAAAGCAAAAATTTTCTTGAAGCGCTAAACAAAACATCCAAAAAAAAAATTAAACTTATAAATACTGTGAGAAACTTATATAAAACTACTAAAAACATAACAAAACGTCTATAATAAATCTTATAATTCAAACATAATATACTTAGTAGAGAGCGAATTCGTATATCCAACAATTTCTTACTCTGCGACTAAAACTTATAAAAATTTAAAAAACTGAATCACTTGTACAAAAATATCATGGATTTAGATAAATAAAGACTTACTAAAATAAATCATTAATAATCTCGGTTTTATATACTTATAATAATGAGTGTAGTTTAGAGACTTATAAATAAAACTTTAATGAGAACAAACTTATGACAGAGCTTATTACAAAAACACATAGAGTCTTCTGTAACAAATACCTTTCTCAAACCTATCTCAGAGTATTAGCAGCTCTGTTTGTGGAGATAGTTTTTCAACGTTTTTAAGTTTCAAACCTACCAAGTTTCAGAGAATCACACAGCGAAAAAATGTTTACTGTATAAGTCTCTTCTATTAAGTTTTTTATTAAGTTTTTTTATAAGTTTTCTTAAACCACCGATCTATCAAGATTAATTATTAAGTGGTTAAATTACAGTTGTTTCAAGTTTTTTTTTATTGTTTATATATAGGTTTTATAAGTTTCTTTATATTGTTTTTTTTATGATTTTTTATGAAGTTTTTTACTGTTTCATTTTGATATAGTTTATTTCTATTATTTATTTATGTTCTTATTACATATAAGTTTATTACTACGTTCTTTTCTCTATGTTTTTTCATATAAAGTTCTTATAAGTATTTTATTAAGTTTTTCTCTCACCTTTACTTTAAGTTTATTACTCACTCGTATATCTCATTACATATTCTAATAATGTTTTTATTAATGTTTTTACTAACAAGTCTCTCTTTTTCATGTTTTTTATAAGTTTTTCTATAAATGTTATCTATCTCTACTTACCCTGATTAGCAAATATAAACTTCATAAGTTTATTATAAAGTTCATTCTAAGGAAATTATAAGTTTTTTTTAATATAAGTTACTATGTTTATTTGTGAACAGTTTTTTGATATGCTCTCTTTGAAAGGTCTTTGTGTAAGATTTTTTATAAGTTTTGTATAGTCTTTTTTTATGTTTCTTTAAAGTATTTTATGTTCTTTTATACAGTCTTTTTTATACAGTGTATTATAAGTTTATTATATGGTTCACCTTATTATAGTTACATTTCGGTACAGAGATATATTATAAGTTTTTTATGCTATTATTATAGTTTAGATATTAATATGTTTAATATGTTATCTTTAGTAAGTTTTTTTATATACGTTTTTTAATGTTTTTTATAAGTTTTATATTGTTCATCCGTATAGCCGAATATTAGTTAAGCTTTATTATGATTTATTTATAAGTCTATTATACAGTCTTTATCTACTCGCTTTTTTATAAGTTTTCTTACTCTATCGTATAAGTTTATACCGGTATGTCCATTATAGATCATTATAAGTATTTATAGTTTTTTATAAGTTTTTTATAAGTTTATTATAAGTTTATTATATGTTTTTTAAAAGTTTTTTATAAGTTTTTTTATGTTTATTTTGTTTTTTGTGTTCATTATAAGTATATTATAAAGTTTTTATAAAGTTTATTATATGTTTTTTATTAGTTTTTATAAGTTTTTTATGTTTTATGTTTTTTATAAGTTTTATTATAAGTTTATTATATGTTTATTATAAGTTCATTATAAGTATATTATAAGTTTTTATAAGTTTATTATAACTTTATTATAAGTTTATTATTTTTAATAAGTTTTTTAGAAAGATATGAAAGTTCTTTCCGTTACTGTGTCACTGCTAATCAACAAATTGCTTAACCTTGCAGGAAGTTATATATTATTGTTATTTAAGAGGTCTCTTTCTATAGGTTCTTTTCTCATAAATATATTTTATAAGTGTCTTTTTCAGTTATTTTATCAGTTTTTATAACTGGATTAGCTGCCCAACTTGATCTAAGTGGATGCCAGTGTTAAATGTGGTTTAAAATACCCTCATGAGATGGTATTAATTTGGCATTTGTCCTGCTATAAAATTTTGATTACTGTATTAAGTTGTATTATTTTGAGTTTTTAGATTTTTTAATTTCTTTTTTATATTTTTTAAATTTTTCGTTTCCTGCAAATATTTTTTGACTTCTAAATATTTTACAACATAAAAGTTTTAATATTTCTTAAAATAAAACAACTCACATTATATCCCTTCCATACGAGGGCACTCATATAAATGGAACAATATGCTACTCTGTATTCAGCTGGCGTTTTCCCTGCGTCAGAAACGCTTCTTTTTTAAGCGCTCGTATACAGAAATTAGTCTTAGGTTCAGGGTTGTAAAATCAGAATTGGGACCAGAGTTCGGAATCGGGAATAGATAAAATTTGGTGTTCGGAATCAGAATCGTAGTTGAATCATCTTATAAACGATTCCAATCTTTGATTATGCTATCCGTACATTTGCTACATTAGTGTATGAAACTAGTTCGGAGGTTCAGAAATAGCCAAAGAATAAATATTTTAAAAATATTGCTATAAACATAAACCGAAATAAAAATTTAAAGAAATTGTTAATAAAATAAAAAAAAATGTATAAAGTTTGGTTGCTCCATAAATTTAAAAACATTACATTTTTTTGTAATTTCATAAATCCGAAAAAAATGATCGGAGTTTATACAAAATGTAGCTATTGTAAATGTGAGGGATAGTTTTAACACAGCATTAGATTATGGTTTTACCTAATATGCTAATATTATTGCAAATGATATTTAATTTCTAAAACCATATAGAATAAAATAACTAAGAAAAGTGATAACAAATAAGTCCATTGTTGCTATTAGTTACTCCACTATTGAAATCACTATATAATGACATTTTTTTCCTATAGCACTATAGATAATATTTTTAACCTGTTTTGACTAAAGATTCCACTAAACCTCCTAGAAAACTGGCTTTACCAATGGTTATTGTGAATATTCTGTAGCATTTTTAGAATTTTGTTTTTTTAAATTAATTTTTTACATTTATGGTTAAATTGTGAAAAAAAGTTCTCCATTTATTTAGCTTTGATACTCTTCCCTGATCACTTTACATATAAGTGGTGGAAATCCAAAGTCAAACACAAGATATCGGAAAGGTGAAAAAATCATGATCTAGTGCAGATGATACATATAACAAATTTACGCTCTATGTATGTGCAGTTATAATTAATAGTAAAGTCTTCCTACTACATTATTTCTTTCGACTATTAAAAGTCCAATGTGATCAGAAACTTTTCTCTAAAGGAATTTGAATGGAGTTTATTCTATAATCTTTGTAATGTTTTTGATTAATGTATATTTTGCGATACATTAATTATCTTTTATGATTTTTTATATATTTAACTAATTTTCGGCTCTTGCAATATAAAACTCCTTTCTTATTATAGCAAGAAGTTTATATACACCTGCATGTTTCATTTTTACATGCAATTCTTTAATTTTATATCAGTTAGTGAATGTATTTTTATGCAACAATATTGGTTTTTTTTATTAAAATCAGCATTCAAGTTTTCAAATTTACTCTTTACTCTAATTATATTGTTTATTCTTATCCACATTGACAGGTTTCCCATTTGACGCAAATTCTGTTCTTTGTTCTTTTTTGGGTTATAAAATATGAGATGTTTTGAAAATTTTCTTGCTGATATTGCCTAAAATTTACAGTATCGCTTTTTTGATATTCGTATATGGCATTTGGGTCACAATTGGAAAACAAAGGGGTTTTTCTCATGTACCTTAAGCTTTAAATTATGAATAAATTTTCTTACATAGTGTGAAACCTTAAATAGTTATTCAAAGAAGAAGTGGTTTTTCATTTAAATAAGGTTTCTTAGAAAAGTTTGAATTTATAAATATTATAATCTGTATTACTTTATAGAAGATTGCTTTGGAACAGTGACTTTAACCTTCATTTGATATCTATATAAGCCATTAAATAAAGTGAATTTTTTTATAAAACCTTATATGAAACACATCGAGTAACATAATCACTAGGATTCCTTGGAATCCTTCCACCCCAATATGAAAAGTATAACTCTCCGTGTAACTTAGTCAATAAAATTAGCTCATTATTATCCGATTCTAGAGCTTTCAATTTTGTTTAAATTTTTTCAATTTATGTTATAATCCAATGCAATGGTTACCATTGAATCGAGTATAATAAATGTAATTTATTTATTTTTAAAGGTGTGAAAGTATTAGTTAAATTGCCCTTACGCTGTGCAGAGGGAAAAGATTCCTGCAAACTGAACACAACTCCCAGCCTCTTTGAGGCCACCTTAGCAACCATTGAAAATGAGTGAGGTTTTCAAGACAATTTATGTTTATGTTATGACGAAGAAGTTATCTATTCACAGGTGAGATGTTAAGGCCGTCGAAGGAAATAGGAAATTGGGAGGTGTTTTTGAGGGGAGATGTAGAGAAGTTGAGTTTTTAAAGAGTTGAATTTTACACGGTTGCGGTGACCCCACCGGGAATCCCATCCAGATCGGCAAAAATAGAATCGGAAAGCTGAAGACGAGAGGCAACTCTAGAATCAAAATAGTGAGCAGATTTGAAATGAGTAAAAGATGGAAAGTTGAGTCATCGGCATAAGAGTTAACAGAGTTATTGGAAGTACAGCTAAGGAGATCGTTGATAGAAAGTAGGAATAAAAAGTTGGAGATAGACAGAACCTTGTGGAACACCACAATTAACAGGAAGGAGGAGAGGACGGCTCTTCAACGAGGTGCTTGATGTGGCAGCGATGGAGAGAATAACTATTACAAGAGTAAGCAGCGAAGGAGAAACAGAGAAGGAGCTTAGAGCAGCACGCATAGGCAAACCCGTCACCACCCAGGCTTTGGTATGTCAAGCGCCACACCGCAAGACTCCCCATGTCCCTAAGCGGCAGAATACCATTAAATCGTTGGATATGAAAGTTATTTCACCAGTTGATCTCGAAAGAGGAAAGCCAAACTGATGATATTAAAGAATGGAATGAGACTCCAGATATCCAGGAAAAGAGGGTTCAAGAAAGAGTTTCAAAGATTGATAGGATAAAAGTGAGAGCTATAGGCAATAGCTAAAAGGATCGGATGCGCCATAACCCCTTTTTTTCGGATCGGTTGGACATTATGTTGGGGCCGGCGCTTCCAGTAATGAAGAATGTATTAGATTAAAGAATAGAGGAGTAATAGCTGAAACGGAGGACAAGCTCAATCGGAGGCATACTCCCTCAAAACACGAGGGAGGAAATACCATCCGGGCCACTTGCCCTCCTGGCGTTCATAGAACTCAGGATCCCATGCATACGATCATGTGTAATCACATGAGAGGAGAAGGAGTAGGAGGAGGATGCCAGGAATCGTCCAGGTAGATAGATGTAAAAGGAGGCCGAAGAGATTGGCTTTTTTTCAGGAGAGTTAGCTACAGAACAATAGTTACAGATTCGTCAGAGCGAAAGGCAGATTTACAAAAGTTTTAGAGATGTTTTTGGCAAATTTTTTATCAGTAGGGGAACCAAGCAGGTTGTCGCCAACTTTCTTTTAGTGAACAGTACGCTTAGCTGATGAAGTAGTTCTCGCAACGATTCATGGCAGAATGAAAATTAGTAGGAGTGGTAAGAGAACGAAAGTTTTTCCATGCCCAATATGCAATGTCTCTCTCCTGAATGGCGCGAGAACAAGATCCATCAAACCATGGATTCTGTGGAGTAAAAAGATTAGTTGAAGATAGAATGAACCTGCTCATCTCATCACTGATTACGGCCCCCATCTTTTCAGCGATGAGCGAAAAATCACCCGAGTAAAAACAGGATTCATTCCAAGAGTAGTTAGCCCCAAAACTAGCAATGCCCAAATTAGGCGCTGATAAAGTCCGAAATTCGTTGTAGAGGATGGAGCAGCTGCTAGAGAAAAATTATTTAATTTAAAAGCACAAGGTTGGGTAGAGTTATCAATAGGAGGAGAAATGGTGCATTTATAATGAGAAGGAGTAGTTGTGAAACATAAGTCAAGTGTATTCAAGAATTGGTTAGGACGATCTGGAATATGTGTAGATTCCTTAATTAACTGTTCCAGATCGTTGAGAATGCTGAATGTTTTGGCGCCTCCTCCCCGCCGGCATCAGTGTGAGAGGAGCCAACCACTTAGTGTGGTTACGTTGAAATCCCTTAATGAGATCTCGGCCATTTGGTGGAAAGAAGTAGCAGTCTCATGAGAAGCTGAAAGATAGTCAAAAAGAATGTAAAAAACTGTTCCATTAGGGGAGCAATAGCAGAAACACAAGATAATGAAGGTAGTAGGGATAAAGATTTTTAACCACAGTACATCGAAGAAAGGAGATTCAAGATTCTCAAGACGTGTTACAGGAGTGTTTATGTTTATATAGGCACATGTTCCACAATTTAGTCGGAAGTTATAGAAAAAGTTATAGTTCAGCACGAAGGCCACGCACGTTGGCAAAGTCAATAAAAAAACCCGCCTGCGCCCACCCTTACATCTACTCCGACAAGTCATTCATTCAATCAGCCAGTTGCACAAACAAACACACACAAGCTCTTGTATATAATACACTCTAATATCATACAATATTGAAAACTAATTAGGGCGCAACAATGATGAAAATAAAAAATAACAAAAAAAAAAAAAAAAAAAAAATAAAAACAATAAATAATAATGCTAAATAGTTTAAACGGTCGGACCCCAAACAGTTATCTAGTTATTAAACGAGTTGTTATACTAATATACGAGATTACACATTAAAACTAAAAATGCTTTATTTATAAAAATATAATTAAAACCCACAGTATGCTTTGCACCATACATATCGATAATAAATATTAAATAAGAATCAAAAATTTAAATAAAACAAGTAAATAAAAAATAAATAAATAAATAAAAATCTAAAACTGAGCTTAAAATCCTAAAATGACGAAATAAGAACGTCTTCAACACTTGCAGACATAAAACTATTAGACTAAAACTCTCTCCAGTCCAAATTAAGACACAAAAAAAAGCAAGAGCAAACAAAACGTACCACAATATATTTAAAATTAAGGCTTGATTAAAAAAAAAAGCTTAAAAAACATTAAAAATCCGAATTGGCATAAAGACATTGGAAACCACTCTCTCACACGTCTGCACAGAACAAGCGTCAACTATCATATATATAATATATATTATATATATATATTATATATATATATATTATTTAATATATAATATAATAATATATATTATTATATATATATAAATTATAATATATATATATATATAAATATATATATTATATATAGATATATAATATGTATATATATATATATATATACTTATACTAATAATAAATATATAATATATATATATATAATATAGATATATATATATAAATATATTTATTATATATATATATATATATATATAAATTATATATATTATATAACTAATATATACCTCTAAGATTATTATATATATATATAATTAATATATATATATATTTATAATATATATATATATATATTAATTATATATATATATATATATATTACTATTATATATATATTATATATTATATATAAATATATATATATATATATATATATATTAATAAATTTTTTTTATATTTATTTTATTTTGATATATATATATAATATTATATATATATATATAATAATATAATATTATATATATTATTATATTAAATATAATATATCCGTTTTAGTTGTATATTACAAAATAGTTATTAAATACATTTTAAAATTTTCTCTCTTCTCTCTCCTCTCTCTCTCTATAGAATATTATATATAATATATTAATATATATAAATATAATATATAATATATTTAAGTATTATATATTAATTCATTTATCAACGTGGAAAATGATGGATATAAAACATAGCACTGGAACAACACTGAGCGTCTGAATGCATATTCATTTCATATAAAATATCTTTCCTAATTATTTCTCAAGTACTTACTTTGATAGAAATATAAGTTGGAATAGGAATTTAATAAAATAAATAAATATAAAAAAAATATACTTTATATATATAGTTATTAAATTAAAATTTATTATTATATTATTTATATTTATATATAATATCGCCATTAATATAACATTGTATAATATATATGTGATTCGATATGTAGTAGTTTATATATATATATATAGTTACTCGAATAGGTTGTTACGTGCTGAGAGTGTTCAGGGCGCCGATATCTCTATCAGAGACAGTATGAAGAAAATGATTGGCGATCTATGTATCTTGATTTCTTATTTCATGTACTAAGAACTGGGATGAAAAATTTAGGGAAAAAAGAAGTGCAGGTTAAGTTTTGTTTTAAGTTGGGTGTTACCTCAAATAATGGATGAAAAGCAGGTAAAATGTTTCTGCACAATTTTAAAATTGTTAGACTCTACACCCATTTATTGCATTTTTATTTCCTCTGACGCCACCCAAAATATTGACTCAACGGCTAAAGTATCCTTTTCAGTGCAAAAAGTGTCAGGCAAAACGGTAAAGACATCATCTACTTAACATTTTGTATTTAAAATATTTTTCAAAAATCTAACTTCAAAATATTCCATAAATAGGTTCCTCAGAATTGGTGAAATTGGCTAATCCATACTCAGTCCTGAAGGTTGAAAATAACTAGATTTAAAATCATTAGTAATGTGGAATGTATTACATATAAACTACGTTGGGAAATATTTCATCGTCGCATATTAAAAATTCAAGTTCATCCTTCTTCAGCTAATAAATCTTTCTATTTATCCTCATCAATCCTATTTATCTAAAACATAAATCTTTCTTTCCTCATATCCATGGTTCGATCGTGTTGGTACCTACTATGGTCATTTAGAGCTAGAGACAGTGCGCATCATCGGTGGAAAAATTCTCGTTCTCCTATCACTTACTAATTTTTATTTTCATTCAGCTAGAAAGCGTTGCATAGGATACTCGTCGTATACAGCATAAGCGTGCTTTCTCTCAAAGGAAATGCGCTAGCCTCCTAGGTATTCTCCGTACTGACAAATACTATTCATCTCATTAGCAACTTCTGTAAAAATCTGTACCTATTCCTCCTCTTATTCGTTATCTGATCATTGTGTTCCTAAGTTCTCACGACTATGAAACTAATATCCGGATCTAGCCTCTGACTGAACTAATTCTCATAATGGCTCTAATATCTAGCACTTCCTCTTCAGTTAGTTTGAAATCTCTCTCATAAAATGATCTAACCTATTCTACGTAACCAAAAAGGAAGTATACGCTTACATGATTTTCTACTATAACGCTCATTATAGTTAACTCTCACTTGTAATAATATCTATCTAAGTATCTCATTTGTAAAAACTCCTCTCAACTCACTTCTTAGATTTCATCTGAAATAATCATTTCGCGATCGCCAGTATACGGCTCTTAGTTGCTCTAACGAAGTGTCTACTGGCGTAATAATTATCCTTAATTATTAACCGATATTATGGTTTTTCGCTCTTAGAACTACAGGGAGACTTGTATTTAGTATATAATATATAATAATATAGATGTGATAGCGCTTGACATATCCAAAGCATGTGATCCGAGTATATATGGCATTATGCGTCACATGTACTCTCCAGCTTTCCTCCTTGGTAGTTTCCTATCTTCTTTTGAACTATAATCTTAATGTCTTTTAAGCTTCTTTCAAATCTCGTCTCGTATCGGCTTATAGTTTGTTATATATTGAATAGGACTGTGGACTTCTCTCAGGGTTCTGTTCTTATCTCTCATACTTATTAACTAAC
Organism: Trachelipus rathkii; assembly: GCA_015478945.1. Taxonomy (NCBI): domain Eukaryota; kingdom Metazoa; phylum Arthropoda; class Malacostraca; order Isopoda; family Trachelipodidae; genus Trachelipus; species Trachelipus rathkii. Next base: position 1,402 of record JABUQX010103147.1, on the reverse strand, counting down.
TTTTCATTAATGATCTTTTACCTGCAGCACCTCTAACTCTATCCATCATATGCCGATGACTCTACTCCTTCTTAATTTCTTTAATACATATCAATTTACTACTCCCTCTTTATACTTCTAAATATGACCTTTCTCGTTACTTTAATCTTTCGATTTTATCTTGTATGAATATGGATAGAGTAAATAGCTTTATGTGAAATATCAATTCTTTTAAAACCCAACTTCTACAAAACTCCTTTTCTCCAAAATACCTTCATATAACTATTTCCTGTCTCTTTCGACGGCTTTGTCGTCTCTCCTGTTGACATATAAACATTCTTGGCCTTAATATAATCTTTAAGGAAAGGTGAACTCAAAAATAAATGTCTTTGGTAAATCATATCCTCATTCATCACAATGGTTGCTTTAGGGCGCCCAATAGAAACTGGAGTTCTGTTGTATAGACTGTATGAGATCTTTCCTTCTATTATATAATCTCAGTTTTCTCCAGCTATATACAGGAATCTTACTAATTACTCCGCCTCCATTGTATGGATGTTGTCATGTCTCATATCTTTAGGGGGGGGGGCTCTATGGTTTCACCCGCGTAACGTTTATGTAGACAGTATAGGTCGAGTCAAACGGCAAAAAGTTACTGATAAAACTGTATCTAGTATACTTTCCCTCTAAGGTCCATCTTGACCCTCTACTTTAGCGGCTCGATGTTGTAGGTTTTATCTTTATCCTATAGTTAACCGATATAAGTGTAGCAAGTCTCTAGAGGAACTTTATAAATCACTTTGCGTACCATCCATCACTATTTACTGAGATGCTTACATAGTCAACTAAAGATTGTGCTGTATTACTGCGCTATATTATATGGTATTAGTGGTTTAACATTGGTAACTCCAGGCTAGGTTTGTTCTATTATGTTAGGTGACTTCTTCATCTATTTCCACATCCACCTATCTGTTCTACGGGGGATTCTCTATCCATATTCTTGTATTATCCTATATATAGCTGAATCGTTAATCTCCTCACTTTTAAAGCCTGCGTCTGGTGTATCATCAATCTCATATTGCTGGTATTTGCCGCTATAAGTATAGGGAGAGTGCTGACATTCTCAAGAAGGGACAATACAAGTATACAAATTAATTTAACATCATTGAATATACATATAGTGATCATACAATATAAATTTATTACCAATGTAGAATAAAATAATTAGGACAGTTAGTGATCCAGCGTGGTGGTCATATAAAAGAAAATTAAAACAGAAAGCATTGCCATCTTATTATAAGTAAAGCATATGCTAATTCAGAATAGGGTTAGTATTTAATAATTTTTAGGTAATATGGTCTGCCATGAAGGTAGAGGTATTTTTGAGTGTTACTATTGATATGCAATCATTAGAAGTTTAGAA
>JABUQX010103146.1:70000-73163 GCA_015478945.1 Trachelipus rathkii | reverse complement strand
GATATGGTGAGAGGCTTCAAAGCTGCACAAAGCAAGTTTCCTGCAGAAAAGTTGATTGTAACAGGATTATGAATTTTAAGAAACAGAAATAATTGGTACACAGGAGGAGGAGGAGTTATAGTGGAGTGTAGACCTGTAGAGATTAAAAATGTGATAGTTTATTTAATATTCTAGAAAGCAATTCAGCAGAAGGTGCAAAGGAAATTGATGGAGCAGGATTGAGCAGTATGGCACTTAAGATAGTATACCTATCTTGAGCATTTAAAACATAAGAAACAGAACAAAGAGGTGAATAGTAACATAGAGTAGTTGATGATACTGTTGTGGGGTGGAGTATGTAGCAGATAGAGAGAGGAGACAGACAGCGGAGGAGAATGTTGAGGACAGTGATTGGAAACACGAGAAGAGACAGAGTGAGAGAGAGACACTGAGGGAGTGGGTGAAACCAATGATGAATAAAGTGGGCGGCGCAGAAAAGGACATGGGGACACTGGAGAGATGGTGGGAGGAGAGAGCCATGCCAGCACAGGTGGAGGTGGAGACCCCGGAGTTGAGACAGGGAAGCATCAAAGTGGAGGTGCATGCAGGAATTACAGAGGAGATAAACAGACGCCTCTGGCCGGATGATCTGAGGCGGATGATCGTGATAGAGCAAGATGAGAATTACGGCCTTTCCGTAAGTCGACTGATAAGATGTAATATATATATATATATATATATATATATATATATATATATATATATAGCATATATATATATATATATATATATATATATATATATATATGCGGATGTCATGTCCATCACTATATATATATATATATATATATATATATATATATATATATATATATATATATATATAGTATATATATATATATATATATATAAGTATATATATATATATGGCACTTTAATTCAAACTTCAAAGTGTAAACATCCTCTATCCGCATCCGCATTTGTATCCGCATCCTCATATCTCTTTAAGATCCTCGCATCCGCATCCAAAGATTTCATCTGGGATCCATCCTATCTATCCGCAAACAGTAGCTTCAAATTTTTGACATCCGGTCCATCTACTAATATAGAGAAAGTAATATGGTGGGCCAGGGGCAGAAGTATAGTATATATATATGGTATATATATATATATATAGCATATATATATATATATATATATATATATATATATTCGCTTCAAGATTAGGGCGACGCCGTTAAAAACTAACGATAGCTGAACTAAAAAGAGCATAATAGAAACAAATGTAAATGAAAGTAGAAAACAAAACAAAAAACAATAAATAAACTAATAATTTATCGCAATTTAATTCAATCGTATAACAAATTTGAATTGTGTTGAAAGTACTATTTATCGTGAAATTTCAATATGTACGTAGATTATATATATATATATATATATATATATATATATAAAGAGAGTATATATATAGTAAAGCATATATATATAGGCGCAGTGTACATATTATATATATATATATATATATATATATATATATAAGTATGCAAAGTATGGTATAAGAGGCATATATATAGTTTGTTACATATAAAGAGAGTATATATATAGAAAGTATATATAAGATATAAATATAGAGTTATTATATATATATATATATATATATATATATATATATATATATATATATATACAATAAGTTAGGTTAGGTTATTAGGTTAATAGCTTTAATAATTGCAAAAAAATGAATAAATTAAACAACGGTAAACAATAATTTCAAGGTTAAATATAATAAACTTATCATTATCCCCTAAAACTGTTATTTTAATTTTTTTTTATTTGGTGTATTTTTTTCCATAACTAAATTGCTCATATAGGTATGTATATATATATATATACATAGTTATATATATATATATATATATGTTGTTTATATATATATATATAAGATATGTTGGTATATATATATATGTGTTATATATATATATATAAATAAATATATATATAAGTATATATATATATATATATATATATATATATATATTTATTTATATATATATATGTATATATATATATATATATTAGTGCCGAATCCAGAAATTCTGTTTGAAGCTTCGTCGATTCTCTTAAAGTTTATAAATACTTAACTATTACAGTTTTTTCATATGTTCCTTATTCTTATTACCATCAAAATATAAAGCAAAAAATTATATCATATTAATAAATATTTAATCACAAAATAAAAGTATACATATAATTGAGAAATGCTATTTCCTCTCCATATATGCCTCCGGTGTTAGCCTACTTCTTTTTAGCATTAAAATGTTTCCAGTTGTGCTGAAAAGTCGCTCGCTCAGTTTACTGATGATGGAGGTGCGCATAAAATTTTCTGGGAAAATGTTGCTAAATCCCAGCAGTTGTTCTTTTTATCAGCACAAGTATAGTTGTATGCACCCCACCATTTGTAAGGACATTCTTTTATTGATATGTTTGGAAGGCTTAGGTAGAAGTTGACTTTGAAACATAATTATGACAGTACGTATAAAGTAAAAATTAGATAGATATAGTATATATATATATATATATATATATATATATATATATATATATATATATATATATATATAGTATATATATATATATATTATAAATTTTCGAAATAAGAAATGCGTTTAGGGTATTGATTTAATCCATGCTGAAACATATTTATGAAATTATATATATATATATATATATATATATATATATATAGAGGTATAGGTTATATATATATATATATATATAGTATATATATATATATATATTGTTATTGTTATATATAGTAGAGTATATATATATATATATATAAGTGTTATATATATCAAGCAATGTTACGTCATACTTAAACCAGTACATTGCTAAATGCTGGTCCAAAGTTTCACCCTGGAAAAATAAGAGTACTAATATGGGTGCCAATGTAAAAATATGAGACCTTGGTTACTCGTTAAAATAAATAGACTTATATAAATTTGTTTTTTTTTAATAAAGAATACCCCGCGGTATACCGCACCGACAGGAGTCATTCAAACTACGTGACTCTTCGAGAGGTCTCCAGCCTGCCTGGTAGCTGGTAAAAGCCGTGGGGGCCTCTGGTGTGGAAAATGTCCCAAATGCTCTCTGCGGTCGAGCCTAGTGCTTTCTAGTGAAGCAA
>JABUQX010103146.1:17500-65000 GCA_015478945.1 Trachelipus rathkii | reverse complement strand
CGCAGTCGGTATCAGAAACAGCATTTTTTTACCCTTAAAGTTAGAACTTAAGCACCAGAGCGGACTTTGAGTGACAGACTTGTCCGTACGGAACTGCGGTTACCGCCGTCCACTTCGCAGATCGTGGATGACCTGATTCTACGAGAACACTCTTATAAAGAAAACAAAATTTTTAAAGAAATATTTACTATATGGAAAACTATTATATTTTCTTCACAATAGCTATTCATAAAAATCATAATAAGCCTTTATTTCAATATATATAGTATATATATATATAATATAGAGGCAGGTAGTATATATATATATATATATATATATATATATATAAGAGTGTTATATATATATGTTATATGAATTTAGATAGCGATATATATATATATAGTATATGGTATAGTAACAATAACAAATATAAAAATGCTAATATAAATTGTAATACGTATAAACTATCCGCTTGGCTTTTGATCACTTTCAAACTCTAATATATCCTGCTCAAAATACCCCTGACGGCGCAAAAATCATCATCTCAATCCCACAACCCATCAATTCTTAAGTTTGATGTAAAATCATTATTTCAGTCCCGGTCACCACTTTAGACTCTTTAGAAACCCATATAACCACCAACAACATTAATCTTTCTTATCCATTCCCTTTCATCAAACATATATTGATCCATCGACAATTTTTTCTTCGATAATAAATATTACAAACAAACATCAGGCTTATCAATGGGCACCCCCCCTGGCATTATACTGAACATGGAAAACAAATCACATTCACCGATATCCATCAATCTCTCACCACCGGCTACATGTGTATGTGTTTGTCGCCTATCAAAACAAAAAATTTAACAATTTAATAGATTTCATACTAATCAACAGTATCCTTCCATCGTTTTATAGATATGAACTTTCTCGAAAATGACACTTCCCATTCTTCCTTATTAATCTGGCATAATTCCAATCATATCACCTTTCCAGTTTACAGAAAACAAACATCCCAACCATCCTACATCCACTTGGTATTCCACTCACAACCAAGCAAATATAAATAGCAACGCACAGCCCTATAACCAAGATTCGTGACTGTTCCCCACAGAAAATATCACCTAGAAACAGAAAAACCCTTTTTCACTTGGCCAAAATTTAAATTATCCCTATACAACAAAGCCTACCAAAAACATAACGAAAAGTCATTTATCACCTTCTAGCAATACCATCATCACTCACAAAACTTTTTCTTTACAAAACAATCAAACACAAACAACATTTTGTTTCAAAATCTAATCATCTTCACTGTATTACGAATTCTTCACCTTAAACACTCCCCTTCAGACCCCTCTGATTCTAGCCAACCCCCACTGCAAGGTTTTCTGCTCAAATCCCAGCCTTCTGAACGCCGGTCTTCCTCTGTTTATAGGTGGTCCAATGATCTCCATAGAAGAACCACAACACACAAAGAAGACCCTCGCCTGCAAAACAGAGTGAGAACCCTCGCCTCTGCCCAACACAGCAAGCAAGCCGCCAAGCAATATGTAAACATCACTATATTAAAAACACAAATAATACTCAAAAAAAAAATGTAAATATTTTATACATTTAATAAAAAAATAACTTCAATAAAACAATAAGGAATATAGTCGGATTCAGTACAAAATTCTGTTATTCTTTCATCAAAACAGCCATCAATTAAAAACTGAAATAAACAACCAACCAAATCATCCACCCTTCCATTCTCTGACAGTATATAATAGCCACCATCTTCTTAAAGTTAAACTGCATCCTATGAAAATGACTATAGTCTTATTAAAAGAATTGCTGTGTAAGTTAAAACTGAAGTTTCTAAACTTCCTATTTTATAGTAGTCCCGTGATTAAAAATAAAATACCTGCATTATCGCTCCCATGATAACACCTAGAAAATATTGAAGGTCACCAAGGAAAAGGTCATAGAGAGATATATATATATATATATATGTTATATAGCAGCAGTATAGCATTAAAAAGTCAGCATATATATGTATATATATGGCATGTTATTTAAATAATCATCATCGTCCATATCTCAAAAAACTGCATAATAGCATACAGAGAAAAGGAAGTATATTGAGCTGAACCCTGGTGGCCTACGTGAACTGTAAAAAAAAAAAAAAAAAAAAAATCAAAACTACAATAGCTACAGCGAAAAGGAATACATTTGTGAAATCCTGTAATGATTTGAAAATAAAAACAATAATAAAATAAACAAATATTATTTTTTGCCCAATATATATAGTAGGTTATATATATATATATATATATATAGAGTATATATATAGATATATATATATATATGGTATATATTAGAGTATATATATATATATTGATTTGTCCGTCATATGTATTTCCCAAAACTAGTTAATGCCAGTAAAAAGTGGTGGGAATACACTCAAGTTATCCACTCTTAGTGCTGGAAATGTGTAAAAAAAAAAAAAAGTTAATGAGCAGTTTGGATTTTTTTTTAAGAGTACTGTATATATATATAATATATATATATATATATATATATATATATATGTTATTTGTTATATAGAGATATAGTTATATATATATATATATATATATATATATATATATATATATATCTCAAAACTACAATAGCTGCAGCGAAAAGGATACATTTTTGGAATCCTTATAAAATTTCACATAGGAAATAAAAAGAAAATAAAAAAAATTTATTGTTAAGGGCATTGTTGCAGAGTCGGAGTCGAGAGTCGGAGTCGCGGAGGTCGTAATGGTAGTTTTGAAGATGCGGAGAGTCGAGCCTAGTGGATCGGTAATTTTGAAGAGGTGGAGTCGGAGTCGAAGTCGGTAACTTTCAAGATAGTAGAGTTGGAGTCGGTTTTAAACTAATGGAGTTATAAATTGTGACTCTGTGGATGACTTCAATTACTTCATGCAAGCTTATTGACTTGCGACTTATCACAAAATGCACTGCAAACTTCAAACTTTTTTAAACATGACCTTTGTGTTTCAATTTGGATTATATTCTAATAAATTCAACCTTATACGATCTATATTGAAAGATGCTGAAGGAATAAAAGACTCCACGGTAGATTTCTCTCATTGACAATGAGATTACTAGCCGTTGTTTATATTGATCCACCTACAGGTGGCGCTAAATGAAGAACAACGTCACCAAAGCACCTGCACTTGCAAGCCAAATGTCAGGAATAGGGTTGGTTGTGTATGAACTTCAAGAAGAAAAGGATACATCTAAACATACTGTAAGTGATGAAACTACAACTACTTCCACTCTTCTCAAGCCTAGAAAGTTCAGAAGATTAGTATGAAAAGCTTGTAGATATTGAAGAGCTTATCAAAAGCGTCGATTACCCAAGAAAGGTCAAGGCTCTCGCTAATCCTGGCAGGTACACAATATTCCATAACTTCAAATAATTTTTTTAATGCATTGAAAGAAGTTGAAAAATTGATGTAACTTTGAAGAGTATCACATTGTACAAGAAGCTGAAATTGTTATTACTGATCTACCTCCAACGCAAGTTAGCGTTGAAAGGCTTTTTTCTGCTCTTGCATTGTAAAATCAGACCAAAGAGGAAATATGAAGGAGAACCTGCTGCTATTCTTGTTTTTAAGAACTAATCCATTCAATGAGTAGATGACATTAGATGCAAGTTCATGTAACTAAGTACGTGTAGTTTATATATATATATATATATATATATATATATATATATATATATATATATATATATATATATATATATATATATATATATATATATATATATATATATATATATATATATATATATATATATCGTAGACCTTCCCTAACAATTATTATTTAAGTTATCAAAATTTTTTATTACAAGTCTCTTTAATCGGGTTTTTTTAATAATAATAAAAATAATAGTTAATCAAAGTGTAAATTAAGGAGTATATATTTTATTCACGAAATGATATGTTATATTTTGGTGAAGATTTCTCTTTAGCTGGTTATTGTTGTTCAATATATAGATATATGAGCAGTGGCGGTATGGTAGGTAGAAGAAGTGGTGTACAGCATATATATATATATATATATATATAGTAGCAGTATATATATATATATATATATATATATATATATATATATATATATATATATATATATATATATATACGAAAATAGGTGCTTAAACAAGTTTTCTAAATTCTGTAGATATACTGTAAAGTGGCTACTTAAAAGGAATAAATAATATATATAAAGATTTAATTAAGATCCTTGATAAACTTCTAGGTTGATGATATGAAAATAAATTAATATGTAAAGTGTGAGTGTTCATTTGGCAACTTCAAAAGATTTAACTACAGATATGAATGGAGATTGTCTTAACCAAAAAAGATTTAGATGAGATATATGAAAATCTGAAAGTAGCTACTGAAAGCTGGGCTATGAATAAAGTTAATAAGATGTTTGAAGCAAAAACTAACAAAGCAGGTGCATGTTCCAAGGATTGGAGGAGCGTAATAGCGCCTTATATAAGTGGCAGCAAAGAATCTGTAGAAATGGTTAGGAATAAGTTTATTAGAGTGTTGTGAGAGATAAAGAGCTATATTTTTACTTGAGCGAGGCAATGAGTGACTCTAAGACTGATAGTAATATATGGTTATGAGCAGAGGATGTGTGGAAACAATCTTGTTATTTTTGAAACAAACATTGATTAGAGAAAACGAGGGAAAGAAGAATAACAAATTGTATTTAGGCGAAGTGATTGAAACAGGCGGTATGATGGAAGTTATTAGGAAGCTTATGAATACAGGTGCTGGTGTGGCCTAATGAATCAAAGTGGCTATGACGATAGTGAAGCGTGTGTGGGAATACGTCAATGGATTGGTTTAGGATTAATAGTGAAGTAAGACAGGTATACTTGTTGATCACACCTGTATGGATGGGTTATGAAAGAATTCGAGGTGGGGATGCAGGAAATGGTGTAAGAATGACAGAATGGAGATGAGTGGATAAGCCCCACACCCTACAGGCAGTGGTGGACATTTGGCTCAGTAAGTAACTGAAGAGAGTTGAGAGTGATTGGTAGCAGGTGCAAAAGCGAGGGGCTTGGAAAAGTGAACGTGATAAGAGTAAGGTTATGGTTGTAGAGCATAGTCCTCAGTGTGAAGCTGGTTAGCGAGTGAGCAGCTAGAACCAGTGCCCTAACTTAAAAATTAGGGTATATGTTTGGATGAAATTGACGATGCAGTGTAGTAGGAAGGTTGTAAAATGGTAGGCATGTATTGTGTCAATCCTTAGTGGATGTAAACGGAATAAGTCTTGAGTGTGCTAGGGTCTTACACATGAGGTATATTGCCTGTGTTATTGAGACTGAATAAAGTATAGAGATCTAAAGCCTGTCGTGTTCAGATGTAATGGGTCCTAGTGCTAGTATAGATAAAATGAGGATTAGAGAGTTGTGTGGTTTCAGAAAGGGGGTAAATGAGAGAATAAAGTATGTTGAGATGGTTTGGTCATGAAAGCATGGAACATAGTTTGGTTGGTTAGATGTATAGTAAGGTAGGTAGGGATCATTGAGACCGAAGAAACAGATTTGGGGCCATAAACGAACAAATGTTTGAAGGAGTTTGGTAGTGCGAGAAGAAAGGTGGCAACAGGAGTGAATGGATTGTGAGGGGAGAATGTACTGGGCCCGATCCAAGGGATGAACCCTTCCTATTGACGAGATCTAACATAGCAGGGTTCACTCACCACGTACAGCCTTAGTGTGGATTCTTCTGACCGCGACTATCTCCCTCACCAATACGCGCCAGAGGCTAAGCGCCTATTCTCTTCTACCTTTGTCACTGCCTTCTTCATCAGCTTTTCTTTCCTGATATGACCACCACTCCATTCTTTAAAATAGAAGGAAGATGAAGAAGAAGAAGAGACACTAAGAATATATAGAGAGGTATATGTTATATATATATATATATAGGCAGAGTATATATATATATATGTATATATATATATATATATATCTTTATATAGATATGTTTTTATTTTTATTTTTAGAGGAATATATATATATATATATATATATATATATATATATAATATATAGATATATATATATATATATATATATATTATATATATAATATATTATATATATATATATATATATAAGTATATAAGGTATATATGCAGGTATATATATATATGTTATATATATTTACATATATATATATATATATATATATGTATATATATATATATATGAAAGAGTATATATTGCTTTTTCCATATATACATATATATATATATATTATATACATATTATATTATTATATTATGTTATTGTTATTATACATATACATACAATATATATATATAGTAAAACTATATATATATATATATATATATATATTAATATTAATAGAAATAATAGTTACATAGCAGTTATATTTATATATATATATATATATATGTTAATACAGAAATATATATATGTATATATATGTTACATATTAGTTTTATTATATAATATTATTATTATATATATTAATATTAAGCTAGGTTAAGTTATTATATATATATTAATATACATATATATAATATATATACATATATTATATATATATATATAGTATATGTATAGGTGAGCAGCAGATATATATATATTATATATATATAGTATATATATATATATATATATATATATACATATATTATATATATATATATATATATATATAGATGTATATATATATATATATATATATATATATATAAGTTATTATTTATATATATATATATATATATACATAATATTATATATATATATATATATATATATATATATATATAGTATATATAGTATATATATACATAATAGTTGGCTACATATATACTATATGCTATAAGGTTACTATTAAGGTTATGACTTTATATATAGGTTATATGTATAGTATGAAAGCATATATATACACATATTTATATATATATATATATATATACACATATAGAAACAAGGTAGGATCGATTTATGCGATCAAACGAAAGTGCGCCAACCTCCTCCCAATTTATTAGACAAATCTTTCTGCCTTCTTGCCAAAAACATCTCCCCAACAGGTACCTCTTCCTCCTCCCTTGTCTGATCTACATGGCTCTGTTGCTAACTCTCCACTGACAAGGCCTTTGCCAAGATTATCATCGGTGGCCCTGAAAGGCGAACGTTAGGAACGCTGATGGCATTTCTCTCTCCCGAAGCTTCCAGGTGGAGGGAGGCTTGTGCGCTGGCCCTCCTCGTTCAAATATATATTCCTCTTGCGCCCAATATTAGCTCTCTCAGGCAAGTGGAAGCGCATATGTCCAACCGTGACCAAAAAGAAGCCGCTCTGATTGCTTCTGTCCATCGCCCTATGCCTTACTTATTGTTCTATCAAGATCTTTTTCTTTCTCAACTCTTCATTTCCTAGATCAACTGAATCCTATCTGTCTGATCGCGCCAGTACGGCCAGCTCGAGGCCTCTGGCGATATATCTTCATTCACTTGATATGGTTTTCAGCCCTAGAACTACGGGGAGCAGGGCTGACATAAAGCATTTGGACTGGGTATGCACGCGTCACTGCTCTCCATTCCTTTGGGTTTCTCCTTGCTTACTTATGGTCTAGTTTTCTTCAAATCGCTCAATATCGGCTGTTGTACGGGGCGACTTCTTCTTCCTTTTCTGTCACAGTGGTGTTACCTGTGGCCCTGTCTATCTCCTGGCTTTCTCTCCCCCTACTTTCATTAATATCTTCTTCACCTGCATTGTCCCTATTCACTCATATGCCGATGACCTCGACCCTTCAATCTTGAACTCATTTCTATTCCCCCTTTTACTTTTAGAATTGACTCTCGTCTTAATCTTCCGATTCTATTCCCTGCCAGGATCTGATAGATTTCCGATTGGGGTCGTCAGAACCTTTGTGAAATTCAATTCTTTAAAAACCAACTTCTACAAATCTCCTCTCTAAGACACCTTCTAACTTTCCTGGTTATTCTTTCACATTATCGGTTTTCTCGTCTCTCCGGTTGACAATATAAACACCCTGGCCTTAACATAAACAACAAAAAATGTCTGCACCACAATGGTTGTTGTGGCGGCCTCAAACTGGTTTTGTTTAGACTGCGAGATTTTTTCTTCGTTGTAGTCATCTGTCGTATATGGTGGTCCTATGCGCCCTTGTATGAGTAGGTTCATCCGTGGGCCTGTGCTCACTCCGGCTTTTGATAGGTCAGACAAAAGGCAAGACTATAAACTGTCGGTACTTTCTAGTTCACTTCTGACCCTCCCATTTCCTTGCAAGGCGATATGCTTTATCTCTTCAGATACCGTATGAGGTAAAGCCGAGATTGACTTTCCACAGTGCCGCCTCCTTATATAAGACGCTCCTCGTAGCACAAGCGTGCTGCAAGTCAACATTGCTTCAGCGGTGATGTTAGCAACTCCAGACTAGTCGGCTGCGGCGCTCCGGGCTTCTCCCTGCCAGTATGGTCCGGATTTCTTCCATCTTCTCTGTGTTTCCACTAATTTAATCTCACTCACTCCCGCGTCTGCTCATCTGCGTACTGCGTTAGCTGAAATTTTGAGTAACACCCCTCCTTGAATAGCTCTCTGCCCGTGGGTGGTGATAATCCGTAAAAGGTGGTGAGTGTATATATATATATATATATATACCAAAGAAGACGTATATATATATATATATATATATATATATATATATATATATATATATATATATATATATTTTTATATAACTTAATTATATCTCAACCTAACTTAACCTAACTAATTTTAATAACCTAACCTAACTTAATTTATACTAACCTAACCTAAACCTAATCTTAATTTATCCTACCTAACGTAATTTATCCTAACCTAACCTAACCTAACTTCATTTAATTTAATTTAAATTTAATTTAATTACTTTAATTTATTTTAAATTAATTATTTTAATTTAATTTTAAATTAATTATTTAAAATTACTTTAATTTTTGTCTATTTAATTACTTTAATTTAATTTAATTTAACCTAATTTAATTAATTTAATTTAATATGATTTTATTTAATTACTTTAATTAATTACTATAAATTATAATATTACTTTAATTTAATTTAATTTAATTTTATTTAATAACTTTAATTTAATTTAATTTAATTAAATACTTTAATTTATTTTATTTTAATTTAATTACTTTAATTTAATTTAATTTAATTACTTCAATTTAATTTAATTTAATTAATCTAATTTCATTTAATTAATTTAATTTAATTTATTTTAATGAATTTAATTTAATTTAATTTAATTTAATTTAAATACTTTAATTTAATTTGATTACTTTAATTTAATTTAATTTATTTTAATTACTTTAATATTTAATTATTTAATACTTTCATCTAAGTTATTTTAATTTAATTTAATTACTTTAATTTAATTTTTTTTTTTAATTTAATTACTTTAATTTAATTTAGTTTAATTTAATTTATTTACCTCAATCTAATTTAATTTAATTTGATTTAAATTAAATTCATTTAAATATTTTCATTTAATTTAAATTAAACTAATTTAATTACATTACTTAAATTTAATTTAATTTAATTTAATTAAATTAATTTAATTTAATAAATTTTATTTAATTAATTATTTAATTTGAATTAAATTAATTTCATTTAATTAATTTAATTTAATTTAAGTTATGTTAAGATTTAATGTAATAATCTACCTATTTTTAATTAAATAATTGTTTAATAAATTAATTTAATTTTACAATCTTTATTCTTGTTAGTCTTTTGAGCGTTATATTATTTTTTTAATTATCTACCTAATTTATCTCTAATCCAATTTAATACTATCTTAATTAATTTAATATATTTACAAAATTTGATTTTCTAATTTTTATAATATTCTAATTTAATCTAATCTAAATTAATTTAATTTATTTTAATTTAATTAAATTTAATTTAATAAAATGTAATTTTACTTAATTTAATTTAATTTAATTGATTTTAATTTTTCTTAATTTATTTTAATTAATTTTTATAATTAATTTAATTTAATTTAATTTAATTTAATTTACTGTAATGCAATTAATTTAATTAAATTTCATTTAATTTATTTAATTTAATTTTATTAATTTATTTTAATTTATTTAATTTAATTTAAATTGATTAATTTACTTTAATTTAATTACTTTAATGATTTACCTTCATTTATAAAATTTAAATAATAATTAATTGCATTTTTTAACTAAATATCACTTTCAATTTAATTACTTTATTTAGTTGCTTTAATTTAATTTAATTTATTTAATTTAGTTAATTTACTTTAATTTATTTAATTTATTTAATTTAGTAACTTATTTAGTTTAATTTATTTTTAATTACTTTAATTTAATTTAACTACTTTATTTTAATATAATTACCTTAATTTATTTTAATTTATTTAATGTAATATTATTAATTTATTGTAATTAATTTAATTTAATTTAATTACTTTAATTTAATTTAGACCTTAAAATTCTTATTTTAATTCTAATTACGAAATAGTTTAATTACCTTAATTAAATTTAAAGTAATTGCCAATAAATGCCATCTACTTTCCTAATTTATCGCATCAATTTACTTAAATTAAATACTATACTGCTAATTTAACTACGTACATTTTAATTTAACTTAGTTTTAATTTTTATTTATTCACTTTTAATATAACTAAAGTCTTCATTAGCTTTTACTTTAATTATATTTATTTACTTTTCATTTAATTAATTTTAATTATTAATTTATTATATTTAATTTAATTAAATTTAATTTAATTTGCATATATTTTGATTTAATTAAAGATCGTGTGCCATGCATTTTTACTTCACAAGATACAATTACATTATTTTACTATTAAGTTTCGTTTAAGTACCACTTGTTATCAACATATCTTTCACTTTGGTTAATTATTTTCACACTTATTTTAATTTAATTACTCAATGTAATTTAATTCACTTATTTCACTAATTTGTATTTCATTTAATTTTTGCTTATCTGACCTTTGCTTTATTTTAAATCAATTTATTCTTAATTACTAATTTTATTGTAAATTCAATAATTTTAATTTAATTTAGTTTAGTTTAATTTAATTACTGCTATATTTTAATTAAATTTAATGTATGTTCAATGCAAATTTAATTTAAATTTAATGTTATTTAATTCGTAAATACTTTAATGTAATTCCACCTATTTAATTTTTCTAATTTAATTTATTTTATTTAATGTATTCTTATTTTTATTTTTTTTAATTTAATTTAATAATTTCTAATTTTATTTTTATTAAATTTTAATGTAGTTATTTAAATTACCACATCTAGCATCAGTTAAGACTTAAAAACACGTAAATTAATTTGATAGAAGGTAATTTAACAATTTAATTTACTTGTTTACAGCATTTTCGGCGCTAGAGGTCTACCGGCGATATACTTTCCTACTGTGATACATATGGTTTTGCCTTGTAACCACTGTAAAGATTTGCAGGTGGCGTTGACATATCCAAAGCTTGACCGGGTGCTATGCACGCAGTCAATGCCTTTTTCCCCGCCTCCTCGCTTCCTCCTTTTGCTGCCACGTATAAGCTTTCAAATCGCTCAATATCGGCTGTTGTAAAGGCGATTTCTTCTTCCTTTCTTTCGTCAATATGTTACTCAGGTTCTGTTCAAGCCTCTACTTTTCCAATATCACTTTTTACACGATCTTCACCAAAAGACATCTCACGACCTCTTATCATCGAGCAGATATGTTATTATACACTGACCTTCATTCTTCCTTCAACTCATTCACCTTGCCCTCTTTTGCTTCAGAATTGACTCTCGCCCACCTTTCCGATTCTATTCTCCGCTGATAGAATCCTGGTGGGGTCGTCTGGAACCCTTCGTGAGTCTCAATTTCTTACCAACTTCTACAACAATCTCCTCTCTAAGACACCTCTCCTTCTCAGCCTCTTTTCGACGGCCTTCTGCCCCTCCTGTTGACACAGGCAAACATCTCACCTTAATATAAACGTAGTAAAAAATGTCTTGAAACTCACATCACAATGGCACTAGGGTGGCCTCAAAGAACTGGGGGAGCTGTTTAGACTGCTCCTCTTCTCAGTTACTACAGTTATACAAGGGTCTCATGCCCTTGTGGCGGAGTATCGTTTCACCTGGGGTCGCTAGGTTTCATTCGGCTGATATTAGGTCGAGCCGCTAAAAGACTTATAAACCGGGTCCTGTGCACTCTCTCGCCCACGGACTCAGCCTTTGCGAAAAGATGGTTGAAAGCTTTATTTTCTCGGCAGATATCGTAGCGGCAGGTGTCGATTAGAACTTTCCACTCGCGCTCCTTCTTTAAGACGCCCTCACGCAGCAAGGTGCGCTGCAAAAACGGCACATAGGTGATGTTAGCAACCCAGACTAGTTAAGCTGCGGCGCCCTTCTTTCCCTGCCACCTGTTCTGTGGAATTTTCTTCCATCTTTGTTCCTACTCAATTTAATCTCACTCACTTTAAATCCGCGTCTGTACCATCTGCGTAATTTGCGTTAGTTGAAATTTTTTGTTGAGTGTAACACCCCCTGCTTGAATAGGGCTCTGCCCGTAGCAGGTGATAACTGTAAAGATATATATATAGCAGCATATATATAAAGAGCAGCATATATATATATATATATATATATATATATATAGTATATGTTATATATATATATATATATATATATATATATAGTGTAGTATATATATATATATATATATTTATATATATATATATATATATGTGGTATGAGTATATATAAAAAGTATATATATATGTTGTATGGTATATGAAAGAGGTATATATATATATATATATATTTAATCCTAACTTAATTCTATTCTACAATCCTAAATCCTAATCCTAACTTAATTTATAATAACCTAACCTAACTTAATCTATCCTAACCTAACCTAACCTAACCTAACTTAATTTATCCTAACCTAACGTAACCAAACTTAATTTATCCTAACCTAACCTAACCTAACTTCATTTAATTTAATTTTTATTTAATTTATTTTAATTTAATTATTTTAATTTAATTTTATTAAATTAATTATTCAAAATAAATTTAATTTTGTCTATTTAATTACTTTTTTAATTTAATTCAATTTCTAACTTAATTTAATTAATTTAATTTAATATAAATTTATTTAATTATTTTAATTAATTACTTTAATTTAATTTAATACAATTACTTTAATTTAATTTAATTTAATTTTATTTAATAACTTTAATTTAATTTAATTTAATTAAATACTTTAATTTATTTTATTTTAATTTAATTACTTTAATTTAATTTAATTTAATTACTCAATGTAATTAATTTCCTAATTAATCTAATTTCATATCTTTTTATGACATTACAGCATTTAATTAAATTAATTTTAATGCATTTAATCTTAATTTAATTTAAATACTTTAATTTAATTTGATTACTTTAATTCAATTTAATTTATTTTAATTACTTTAATTAAAATTATTTAATTACTTTAATTTAATATATTTTAATTTAATTTCATTACTTTAATTTAATTTATTTTAATTTAATTTTATTACTTTAATTTAATTTTTTTTATTTAATTTAATTACTTTAATTTAATTTAGTTTAATTTAATTTATTTACTTTAATTTAATTTAATTTGATTTAATTTAATTTAAATATTTAATTTAAATTAAAACTAATTTAGTTACATTACTTAAATTTAATTTAATTTAATTTAATTAAATTAATTTAATAAATTTTATTTAATTTCATTTAATTTCATTTAATTTGAATTAAATTAATTACATTTAATTTAATTTAATTTAAGTTATTTTAATTTAATTTTATTTAATTTAATTTAGCTACTTTAATTCAAATACTTTATTTTAATTTAATTTAATTTAAATACTTTTTTGTTATTTTAAGCTACTTTAATTTAATTATTTTAATTTAATTACCTAATTTAATTTAATCCAATTTAATTTAATTTATCTTTAATAAAATTTTATTTTTAATTTATTTTTAATTTAATTTTATTTATTTAATTACTTCAATTTAATTTAATCTAATTCAATTTAATTTATTTTAATTTATTTTAATTTAATTTAATTTTATCTAAATTAATTTAATTTATTTTAATTTAATTAAATTTAATTTAATTTAATTTAATTGATTTTAATTTTTCTTAATTTATTTTAATTAATTTATTATAATTAATTTAATTTAATTTAATTTAATTTAATTTATTGTAATGCAATTAATTTAATTAAATTTCATTTAATTTATTTAATTTAATTTTATTAATTTATTTTGATTTATTTAATTTAATTTAAATTGATTAATTTACTTTAATTTAATTACTTTAATATGATTAATTTACTGTTTTTAAGTTAACAATTAATTAATTTACTTTAACTTAAATACTTTAATTTAATTACTTTATTTAGTTGCTTTAATTTAATTTAATTTATTTAATTTAATTAATTTACTTTAATTTATTTAATTTATTTAATTTAGTAACTAATTTAGTTTAATTTATTTTAATTCATTTAATTTATTTAATTTAATTTTTTTAATATAATTACCTTAATTTATTTTAATTTATTTAATGTAATATTATTAATTTATTGTAATTAATTTAATTTAATTTAATTACTTTAATTTAATTAATTGAACTTAATTTAATTAATTTAATTAAAATAATTTACCTTTAATTTAATTAAAATTTAATTATATTTAATTACTTTAATTTAATTTAATTTAATTTAAGTTAATTAATTTAATTACTTTAATTTAATTTAATTTAATTAATTTACTTTAATTTAACTAATATACTTTAATTTAACTAATTTACTTTAATTTAACTTAGTTTCTTTAATTTAATTAATTTACTTTAATTTAATTTATTTTAATTAATTTACTTTAATTTAATTTATTTACTTTCATTTAATTAATTTTAATTAATTTACTTTTATTTAATTTAATTAAATTTAATTTAATTTGTTTATTTTGATTTAATTTAATTGGTCTAATTTAATTTAATTACTTTACTTTAATTTAATTTAATTACATTATTTTAATTTCATTAAGTTTCATTTCTTTTAAGTAAATTAATTTAATTTTATTACAAAAATTAAATTAATTTAAGTCAATTTCTTTATTTTCACTTATTTTAATTTAATTAATTTCATTTAATTTAATTTAATTTAATTACTTTAATTTAATTTAGTTTCACTAAATTTAATTTAATTTCATTTAACTTTATTTAATTACCTTTGCTTTATTTTAAATGAATTTATTTTAATTACTTTAATTTCTTTAAATTTAATAATTTTAATTTAATTTAGTTTAGTTTAATTTAATTACTATATTTTAATTAAATTTAATGTAGTTTAATGTAATAAATTTAATGTAATTTAATTTAAATAATTTAATGTAATTTAATTTTATTTATTTAATTTTTCTAATTTATTTCATTTTATTTAATGTAATTTTATTTTTATTTAATTTAATTTAATGTAATTTAATTTTATTTTATTAAATTTAATTAATGTAGGTTATTTAAATTAATTTACATTAATTTAATGTAATTTAAGTTAAAAATAATTAATTTAAAATAATTTAATGTAAATTAATTTGATAGAAGGTAATTTAATGTAATTTAATTTAATTTAAGTTTAGTTAATTAATTTAAGTTAATTTAATTTAATTTAATTGAATTAATTTTTTTTAATTTTATTTAATTTAATTTCATTTCAATAATTTGATTTTATTTGATTTAATTAAATGAATTTCATTTAATTTTATTTTATTTAATTCAATTTAATTAATTTAATTTAAATAATTTAATTAATTTAATTTAATTCAATTTAATTAATATAATTTACTTTTATTTAATTCAATTAATTAATTTAATTTAATAAATTCATTTAATATAAGTTAACTAAATTTATTTTTAATTTAAATAATTTATTTATTACAGTTTAATTAAATTTATTTTCAATTGAACTTATTTAATATAATTTAGTTTAACTTAAATTAATTATATTTAATTAATTAAATTTAAAGTAATTAATTGAATGTAAATAATTAAATTAATTAAATTTAATGTCATTAAATAAATTTAATTTAATTTCATTTAAGTTCAAGTTTAATTTATTTACCTGTAAATATTTGGTTAGGGTTAAAAACTGATTTACTTATAAAAATTAAAACTTGTAAGTATAACGCAAAAATCAATGCAAAAAAATTATTAAAGTACTCGAAAAAGTTGAAATTACAAATATCTTTTATCAGAATCACAAAATAATATTTTTTTGAAATTTACATTTTAAATATAGATTGCTCTTTTATAATTAATTTTATCACAAAGAAAAGCTCAGATCTATCGAGACTAAAGACCCGAACTTTTCTTTGAAATTAAATTAAAATTAGCAATGCAACTAATCTTCAGTATGTATATCAAAAAAAGTGAATAAATAGCTATTCATATTAAAATTATTTCTATCATTATATTTTCAAATTAATTTAATAACTTTTAGCAGGTGAAATCTATTATACCTACATATTTCAATTATTGTAACTAATCATTTTTCACCTAACCAAATATTTACGACTTTCAAATGAAATATGATCTTCATAACTAAAATGAAATAATTGGTAAAGTTTTTTATTGGTAAAAAATAATCGTAATATTAAAATTTGATTTAAAAAACTAAATTAATAAATTAATACGAAATTAGGTTAATCACATTGAAGTTTTTTCTAACTTAAAAAAATATCAAAACTACAAAGAATATACTCATTTATTAAAAACAAATGAAGAAAAAACAGGGGCAAAGGAATTATATATTTAAAAATAGAAAATAAACATTATACATTATATTTTTGAACAAAATCCAATAAATAAAATATCTGAAATATTAAAGGTGACAATTAAAAAAAATTAAAAATAAAATTAAACTTATAAGAGTTATGATCAAAACACTTGAAGACATCTTGATGATAAATTTCTTCTTTCGTGTATTTAAATTTCATAAGTATGTAAATGAAGGTTAAATCTGGGCGTTTCCCATAGTTTAACACAAAATATTAAATAGGGAGGGTCATAAATAAAAATCTAAAGAATTTTAAAAAAATATTGCCATTCATCTAAGTGCATGAAACAAAAAATATTTCGATTTATAGATAATGCCATTATAAACAACACGACGATAGACATTAAAACTAAATTCATAAGTTGATAGACTTTCATTAACAACAGCTATTTCACGAATATTTATTAAATTTGCATTTTCTCCACAGACATGACCATCATCCTGACCTATGTTCGAAATTAAACGAGAATAAAAATAACTAAAATTTATAAAATTTTATTTCAAATTTTTATATTAAAATGTTTAAATTTATATTTAAAATTTTTTATTTCAAATTTCAACTACTAAATGTAAATTCTGTTAAGTAAATGTCTATTACAATGACTTCTATTAGCAATTAGTTTAAGCTCTATATATTAGTTAGGAAATCTCAAACAGCATAAATGAATAACAAGACCATATTCACAAACAAACATATTTAAGGGTCATTCAAAATTCACGAAGACGCAATAATGACCTGCACTCAGAAAATCTGTTCCCATCGTGGCTGCATGTGTAGACATTTACACAGATTTTTCTTCTCTTCCAGATCCAAATGTGATAACTGATTAAAATCTAATAAACTTTACAATGCAGTTTATTATTAACAGCAGAGAAAGTGACGCCATATCCCAAAAAGGATTTCTGCTTTACGTGACATTCCAAGAAGGATTTCCTTGTGTTATAAAATTAATTCGATAGCAGATTTATTATTTTCTGAATATTAGTTTAGATTAATAACTTTTTTTCTAGGAAGAGAACGTATATATTAACTTTAAGATAAGTACGTGACCTTTTGATTTATCTATAAAATTATAGATCATAATAAACATTTTATTTCATATGACAGACGGAATAAACTTATTTTCTATCGTTAAACTAGTATTTAAGAGGAATCGACCTTTATAGTCCCATGTATAAATTGCATCATTATAATTATTTGTTATGGTGAGAAATTAAATCATACAATGATTTAAACTATTTCCGAAACCCATACATCAACCAGGACTCTTCAAGAATTATCTTCAGGTGAGTTTTTGTAAAGTAATATCAGGATATTAGCAATAACAATATCCTTAGCATTCTGAAAAAGAGTCATTTTATATAACAATGCCATGACTCATAAAACTAACAATTTAAGACGTATTTTAAGTAATGTGATGGATGTTAAATTAGTGAGGTGATGAGGGATAAGATTATCGGATCATTATATTGCTTTATTTAAGATTAAGTTAATGGGAATTTGGATGGAGTAGAAAGCGATAGAAATGGAAGTTGGAAGAATTATGAATGAGAATTTAAGTGAACAAGGTAATAAGAATAAATATTTAATATCGCTTGCAAATAAATCGGTCGAATGTGTACAAGATGAAACTGAACAAATCTGAAAGCAAATAAAGGAAGGGTTGCTAGTAGTGCAAAAGAAGTACGTGGATATGCTAAAGTAGGGAGCAAGAATGTTACAGTAAATGGTGGAATGAAGAGATGATTCAAGCTGTTTGTTAAAAGTAAAAAATTGGAGTGGTTGAATGTACTAGCAGATAATTATCAGGTTTCAACAGAAAGGTGTTTTAAAAACATAAGGAAAAAAGAACGACTAAAAAGTTGCATACGTAGGAGGAAAATGAGATAAAATAATAGTTTGGAAGGACGATGAATGGAGACTTACAAGTTAATAGGAAGCTCTTTTGTAAGGAAGCGCGAAAGGCTAAGAATGAGAATAAGAGGGAAAATCTGCATAGAATAATGAATAGAGATAATGCTTTCGTAACTGATGAAAATGAGGTGAAGCGAGAGTGGAGGGAGGGAGGGAGCGAGCGAGCACATCGAAAATCTGCAAAACATCAGCAGTAATGAAAAGGTGAAAGTGCCGCTACCAAGTTTCAACAAAAAAAGCGATAAAAAACGCATAGCAAGGGTGCGGGTTCGATTCCTAGTCCGGATCTTAGGTAGAAATTACCTAGAGAATTTCCCATCCTAGATTAGGGCATAAACCCGTGAGGTGTGAACTTTAAAAAAAAATGTGTGTGAAGGTTTAATGGTGCAATAAAAAATAGTTTTTTTTGGGGATTAGAAAGGAACAGGTAATTGGTAAAGTGAGAAAGTCGAAGAAGGGTAAATCTGCAGGCAGATATGGAATTAATAGTTAAATGATAAAGAATGGATATAAAATGGTCATTCAAAGTATTTGGAAGTTGTGTAAAAAAGCGTTTAAGGAGGGTATAATTCCGAGGGATTGGAGGAGAGCAGTAATAGTACCCTTTTATAAGGGTAAGGGGGATAAGAGAAACTGTAAGAAATATAAGGGAATTAGTTTATTGAATGTTGTAGGAAATATATATGCTGTTTTTTTTGTCAAAGACTAAGTGGGGTGACTAACGATATACTTGGTGAAGAACAAGATGCATTTAGAAGTGGTAGACTATATGTGGATTAAATTTTTACACTCAAACAAATGATTTAAAAAATGAGTAAAGAAAACTAAATGTCCGTATTTAGGTTTGATTTGTAATGATGTATGATAGATTAGGGAAACTCTTAGTGTTAGCATATATGGTGTTACTTGGCATTTGAATGAACTCAAGTATGTACAGACGATGTGTGTGTAAATGGAAAGTCGAAAGTGATGGCTTAATATTAATAGAGGAGAGCAAGAATGTGTTATAATTAGTTCGTTGTTTAATTTGTATGAATGGAGAAAGTTCAGTGGAGGTGGCTGAAATAGATGAAGATGATGAGGATTGAATTTGCTATGTGTATGATTTGGTTTCGTGGTAAATAGAAGAAATTTTCTTTCAGAAGATCAGAATAGGCCTGGAGCAAATGTAGTGAGTGAGCAAACTGGAACAAGTATAAGCAGTTCAAATATTTAGCATAATTGGGATGAAAAGGAACGGGTGATGCAGTGTGTAGTATGGAAAGTTGTAAATGGTTATAGGCTGGTTGATAATTGCAACCTGGTAGTGGTGACCAAGTCTGAGGCATTAGGACCATATTGCATATTCTGTGTCATGGCAGTGAGAATATCATGGCCTGGAATTATAGACTCAAAGTCTCAATGTTCAGATGGAAATCTTTAGGGTTAGGTGTGTGAGAATAATTGATAAATGAGGAATGAACGTATTAGAGAGTTGTGTGGTGAAGGTTAAATGAGAGAATAAATGATGTATTGATGAGATGGTTTGGCCTATGGAAAGGATAAATGAGTAGGCTGCTGCCAAACTGATATAGGTAAAGTGAGTGTTTTAAATCCAACTGTTGAAAGAATGGGAAAAATGCATTGAGTCGGTAAAGGACGCAGTCTGAGGAGAGGAATGAGAGTTTGACAGAAGCGGGAAGAAAAGGTGCATTTAGAGTGAATGTCGGGTTTTGTGAGGGGGTGGTTGTGGGCCGGTCAAGCGGATGAACCTCACACGCCGAGCATATGAGGTCCAGAAGAATTTAGGTGATTTTCGACTGCGACACATTTCTCACACTACATAGGTATAGGGGCCGCAGCTGGGCTGATTTGCGTCATATTCTTTCTTTACGCCACCTTTGCCAAATAGCTGCCCAGCCATGTTGGGAAAAAAAGGATGATATATATATATATGATGGTGATGATGATGATGCTGCTGCTGCTGATGATGATGATGATGATTAATTCATGACGTTACGAGATGACGACACTGATTATTTGATGATCAGATGACGATGACGATGATATATATATAATAGGTAGGTGTATATATATATATATATATATATATATATATAGAGTTATAGACACTTTTAGAGTATAGTTATATATATATATATATATATATATATATAGTTATATATATATGTTATAGATAGTATATATAGTATATATATATATATATATAGTATATATATATAGATATATATATAATTATTATTTATTATTAATAATTATAATATTTTCATTCGAGCAGCTGTGAATTTTCTTAAAAGCTAAAAGCTGAAAATCCCGCGGAAAAATTTACTGTCTGAATCGTTTTTTTACGAAAAACGGTTGATATTATGTGTTTGTTAAAAAGAATTACGGATATTCAAATAAATTCAATTCTGGTTTAACGAAAACGAAACTCACGTAATATTTTCGTTCGCGCAGCTGTGGATTTTCTTATGCTAAAAGATTAAAACCTCGCATAAAAATTTAATGTTTCATTCGTATTAAGTTTTTGCTTAAAAAAAATCACTTTTTACAGAACATAAGAAAAAATTTACGTGATATTTTCGTTATTTGAGTGAAACGTGAGGAGTTTGTTAAAAAGGAATCGACTCTTACGGATATTCAAATAAACCCTACATGAGAATTTGAATTAAGATAACGAATAACTCGCGTAATATTTTTCTTCGAGGTACTGTGGATTTTCTTACGCTAAAGAGGAAAACCTCGCATAAAAATTTACTGTTTCACTAGTATTAATTTTTTGTTTAAAAAAATAACTTTTTACACAACATAAGAAAAAAAAAATTAGTGGTATTTTCGTTATTTGATTGTAACTAGTGGATTTTGTTAAAAAAAGAAACGAATATTACGAATATTCAATCAAACCCCACATGAGAATTTAAATTAAGATAACGAATAACTCGCGTAATATTTTTATTCGAGGTACTGTGATTTTCTGCCATAAGAGAGAGAGGAAAAACATCATGAAATACCTCTTTGCTAGTTCAGTCTGAAATAATGTTTTCTTAAGGAGCAAAAAAAAAAAAAAAAAAAAAAAAAAAAAAAAAAGAAAAAGAAAAAAAGAAAAGAAAAAGAAACGAATCTACGAGGATTTAAACAAAACCCACGTAATAATTTAAATTAAGAAAACGAAACTCACGTCATATTTTCATTCGAGTAGCTATGGGTTTTCTTACGCTGAAAGCGGAAAACCCGAGGGATAAATTTATTGGTTAATTTGAACGTAAAGTTTCTCTTAAAAATCGCTTTTTTCACAACATAAGAAAAAACTTACGTGATATTTTTATTACTTAAGTGTAACGTGTGTTTTTTTATATGTTTTATAACAAAGAAATATAAAGTTGTAAAAATTAGCATTTATAAGAGATCAGTATCATGTAATAATTTGTACTTTTAGATATTTAAGGCAGTTGGTTGAGGTATCTATTTTGTAGAACTATGAAAAATTTACATCATATTGTAATAATAAAGCCTAATCCTGGTAAGGTACAAAGTTATATGTGTTATAACAGAGAAATTTAAGTTTGTAACAATTATTATTTGTATTAGATCAGTTTGATGTAATAATTTGGACTCCTAGATAATTTAGGCAGGTGTTAGAGGTGTTTACTTTAAAGTATTCTAAATATTTTACATTCTGCTGCAACAATAAAGTGTAGTCGAGCTTAGGTGTATTGTCATATGTGTTATAACAAAGAAATCTAAAGTTATAAAAATTAGTATTCATTTTATATCAGTTTAAGTAATAATTTGGACTCATAGGTAATTTAGGCAGGTGTTTGAAGTATTTCCTTTGTAAAAATCTAAAATATTTACATTCTGAGGTAATAATTAAGCGAAATTTTCTTAGATTTATCGATATGTGTTATAAAAAAGAAATCTAAAGTTGTAAAAATTAGTATTTATATTATATCAGTTACATTCAATAATTTGAGCTCCTAGGTAATTTAGGCAGGTGTTTGAGGTGTCTCCTTTGCAGAAATCAAAAAAATTTGCATTGTATTGTAACAATAAAGTGTCCGGCTTAGGTACATTGCTAGTTGTGAAAAGTAATATTCATGTTAGATTAGGTTCAAACAATAATTTGGTCTCCTAAGTAATGTAGCCAGGCTTGTGAGGTGTCTTCTTTCTGGAACTCTAAAAATTTATTTTCAGATGTAATAGTAAAGTGTAGTCCAGCTCTGGTATATCGTTATATGTGTTATAACAAAGAAATCTAAATTATTAAAATTAGAATTCATATTAGATCAGTTTTAGGTAATAATTTGCTCCTAGGTAATTTAGGCAGGTGAGATAGATATCTATTTTGTAGAACTCTAAAAAATTTACATTCTGGTGTAAATAAAAAGCGTAGTCGACATTATATATGTTATATGTGTTATAACAAAGAAATCTAAAGTTGTAAAAATTAGTATCCATATTACATCAGTTTCATGTAACAATTTGGACTACCAATTAATATAGGCAGTATTTGAGGTCCCTTCTTTGTAGAATTCTAAAAAATTAAATTATGGTGTAGGAATAAAGCGTATTGGGCTTAGGTACATCGTTATATGTGTGTTATAACAAATAAATCTATAGTTGTAAAAATTAGCATTCATATCAGATTACTTCAATGTAGCAATTTGGATTGCTATGTAATGTAGGCAGGTGCTTGAGGTATTTATTTTTAAGAACTGTAAAATATGTAAATTCTCGTGTTATAATAAAGCGTAATCCAGCTTAGGTACATTATTATATATGATGTACCAAAGAAATCCAAAGTTGTAAAAATTAGTATACATATTAAATCAGTGTCATGTAATCATTTGAACTCCTAGGTAGTAAAGGCAGGCTATTGTGATTTGTTCTATGAACTAAAAAAAATTTAAACCATACATTTAAAACGCAGTCGATCGTACGTACATTGTCATATGTGTTATAACAAAAAAAAATTTAAAGTTGAAAAATTAGTATTCAGATTAGATCAGTTTCATGTAACAATTTTAGACTCTGAAAATTTTAAGGCCCGAGTTCTGAGATATCTTCACTTTGTATATCTTAAAAAAAAATTACATTATGGGGGTATAACAAAGCTGATGTCGAAACATAGCGTGCCCATTCGTTAAATGTGTAGTAAAAACACATCGTAACCTTGTAAAAAGTAATATTTATATATATCAATTTCATCAAATAATTAGGATCTAGGTAATTTAGGCACGTGTTTGTGGTTTCTTTTTTGTAGAATTCTAACAAATTTACATTCTGGTGTAGCAAAAAACGCGTGACAGAGCTTAGGCACATCTTTTTTGTTTATAACAAATAAATCTGAAGTTGTACAAAATTACTATTCATGCTAAATCAGTTTCATGTAATAAATTGGACTCCTAGGTAATTTAGGCAGGTGCTTCAGGTTTCTTCTTTGTAGAACTCTAATTAATTTACATTCTGGTTTAATAATAAAGCGTAGCCGGGCTTAGCTACACCGTTATAAGTGTTATAACAAAGAAATTTAAAGTTGTAAAAAATTAGCATTTATATTAAATCATTTTCATGAAATATATGGAATGCTTGGTAAATTTGGCAAGTGTTTAATTTTCCTTTCTTTCAGAATTCACGGTAAACAAACCAATGTGTAATAATAAAACGCAGTCGATCGTACGTACATTGTCAAATGTGTTGTTATAACAAAAAAAAATCTAAGCTTAAAAAATTAGTATTCAGATTAGATCACTGCAGTAAAATAGACTGCTTGGGAAATTAGGTAGGGTTGAAGGTACCTACTTTGATGAATTCTAAAAAAATTACATTCTGGTTTAAAATTAAAGCGTTGACGAACATAGGTGCATTGTTATATGTACAGAAACAAAGATATCTAACGTTGTAAATATTGGTATTCATGTTAGACCAGCTTCATGTAATAATTTGGATTCCGAGGTCATTTAGGCAGTTGTTTGAGATACATTCTGGTGTTTGAGGTTTCCTCTTTGTAGAACTCTAAATAATTTACATTCTGGTTTAATAATAATGCGTAGCCGGGCTTAGCTACACCAGTATAAGTGTTATAACAAAGAAATCTAAAGTTGTAAAAATTAGCATTCATATTAGATCAGTTTCAAGTAATAATATGGAATCATAGGTAATTTAAGCAAATGTTTAAGATATATACTTTGTAGATTTCGCGTAAACTTACATCATGAGTTAATAATAAAGCGCAGTCGATCGTAAATACATTGTTATATGTGTTATAACAAAGAAATCTAAAGTTGTAAAATTAGTATTCAGATTAGATCAGTTTCATGTAATAATTTAGACTCTTGGAAAATTTAGGCACATGTTTGAGATATCTACTTTGTAGAATTCTAAAAAAATTACATTATGGTGTAATAATAAAGCGTTGTCGAACATAGGTGCATTGTTATATGTGTAGTAACAAACACATCTAACCTTGTAAAAAGTAGTATTTATATTAGATCAGTTTCATCAAATAATTTGGATTCCTAAGTAATTTACGCACGTGTTTGTGGTTTCTTTTTTGTAGAAATCTAACAAATTTACATTCTGGTGTAGCAATAAAGCGTGATAGAGCTTAGGCACATCTTTTTTGTATTATAACAAATAAATCTGAAGTTGTACAAAATTACTATTCATACTAAATCAGTTTCATGTAATAAATTGGACTCCTAGGTAATTTAGGCAGGTGCTTGAGGTTTCTTCTTTGTAGAACTCTAAATAATTTACATTCTGGTTTAATAATAAAGCGTAGCCGGGCTTAGCTACACCGTTATAAGTGTTATAACAAAGAAATCTAAAGTTGTAAAAATTAGCATTCATATTAGATCAGTTTCATGTAATAATATGGAATCCTAGGTAATTTAGGCAAATGTTTTAGATATCTACTTTCTAGAATTCACGTAAACATACATTCTGATGTAATAATAAAACGCAGTCGATCGTACGTACATTGTCATATGTGTTATAACAAAAAAAAAATCTAAAGTTGTAAAATTAGTATTCAGATTAGATCACTTTCATGTAATAATTTAGACTCTTGGGAAATTTAGGCAGGTGTTTGAGGTATCTACTTTGTTGAATTCTAAAAAAATTACATTCTGGTATAAAATTAAAGCGTTGACGAACATAGGTGCATTGTTATATGTACAGAAACAAAGATATCTAACGTTGTAAATATTGGTATTCATGTTAGACCAGCTTCATGTAATAATTTGGATTCCGAGGTCATTTAGGCAGGTGTTTGAGATACATTCTGGTGTTTGAGGTTTCCTCTTTGTAGAACTCTAAATAATTTACATTCTGGTTTAATAATAATGCGTAGCCGAGCTTAGCTACACCAGTATAAGTGTTATAACAAAGAAATCTAAAGTTGTAAAAATTAGCATTCATATTAGATCAGTTTCAAGTAATAATATGGAATCATAGGTAATTTAAGCAAATGTTTAAGATATATACTTTCTAGAATTCGCGTAAACTTACATTCTGATGTAATAATAAAGCGCAGTCGATCGTAAATACATTGTTATATGTGTTATAACAAAGAAATCTAAAGTTGTAAAATTAGTATTCAGATTAGATCAGTTTCATGTAACAATTTAGACTCTTGGAAAATTTAGGCAGATGTTTGAGATATCTACTTTGTAGAATTCTAAAAAAATTACATTATGGTGTAATAATAAAGAGTTGTCGAACATAGGTGCATTGTTATATGTGTAGTAACAAACACATCTAACCTTGTAAAAAGTAGTATATTGTATTTGTATCAGCTTTCATCAAAATTAATTTGGATTCCTAAGTAATTACGCACTGTTTGTGGGTTTTTTTTGTAGAACATCTAACCAAATTTACATTCTGTGTAGCAATTAAAGCGTGATAGAGCATTAGGCACATATTTTTTGTATTACAACCAAATAAATCTGTAGTTGTACAAATACTATTCATTACTAAATTGGACTCCTTGGTAATTTAGGCAGGTGCTTGAGGTTTCTTCTTTGTAGAACTCTAATTAATTTACATTCTGGTTTAATAATAAAGCGTAGCCGGGCTTAGCTACACCGTTATAAGTGTTATAACAAAGAAATCTAAAGTTGTAAAAATTAGCATTCATATAGATTCAGTTTCATGTAATAATATGGAATCCTAGGTAATTAGGCAAATGTTTTAATATCTACTTCAAAAAACTTATTCTTTACTGATTCTGACATGTAATAATAAATCTCAGTCGATCTTACGTACATTGTCATATGTGTTATAAAAACAATCTAAAAGTATGTAAAATTAGTATTTCAGATGTAGATCACTTCATGGTATAAGTTTAGGGACCCTTCTTGGGAAATTTAAGTGGCAGGTTTTAAGTCATCTACTTGTTGGAATTCTAAAAAATTACATTTCGGTAGAAAATAAAAGCCTTCACGAACATAGGCATGCACTATGTTATATGTACAGAAAACAAAGATACTCGAACGTTGTAAATATTGGTATCATGTTAGGACCAGCCATGTAATGAATCTTGGGAGTTTGCGCAGGTCATTTAAGCATTTGTGAGATACATTCTGGTGTTTGAGGTTTCCTCTTGTAGAACTCGTGAGATATTACATGTTGGTTTAAATATAATGCGTAGCCGGGTTACTACACGAGTATTAAGTGTTAGTAACAAAGAAGATCTAAAGTTGAAATATTTAGCATTCATATAAAAAAGTTTCAAGTAATAATATGGAATCATAGGTAATTTAAGCAAATGTTTAAGATATATACTTTCTAGAATTCGCGTAAACTTACATTCTGATGTAATAATAAAGCGCAGTCGATCGTAAATACATTGTTATATGTGTTATAACAAAGAAATCTAAAGTTGTAAAATTAGTATTCAGATTAGATCAGTTTTCATGGTTAATAATTTAGACTCTTGGTAAATCTAAGCAGGTGTTTGAGATATCTACTTTGTAGAAATCTAAAAATTACATTAGGTGTAATAATAAAGAGTTGTCGAACATAGCGTGCTTGTTATATGTGTAGTAAACAAAACACATCTGCTTTGTAAAAAGGTAGTATTATCATTATATCAGTTTTATCAAATAATTTAGGATGTCCTAGGGTAATTTAGGCACGTGTTGTGAGTTTCTTTTGGTAGAGGATTTCTAACCAAAGTTTTATGTTCTGGTGTAGCAATAAAGCGTGATAGAGCTTAGGCACATCTTTTTTGTATTATAACAAATAAATCTGAAGCTGTACAAAATTACTATTCATACTAAATCAGTTTCATGTAATAAATTGGACTCCTAGGTAATTTAGGCAGGTGCTTGAGGTTTCTTCTTTGTAGAACTCTAATAATTTACATTCTGGTTTAATAATAAAACGTAGTCGAGCTTGTAGGTATATCGTTTAAGGTGGTTATAACAAAGAAATATTAAAGATGGTAAAAATTAGCATTCCAAATAGATGCAGTTCCTGTATAAATTGGAATCCTGTGTAATTAGGCAAATGTTTTGATATCTACGTTACTAGAATTCACGGTAACATACATTTTGGAGGTGTTTTAATTAAAAATCGCAGTCGATTCGTACGTACATTGTCAAAGTGTTATAACAAAAAAAACTAAAGGGAAATGAAATACATTTTAGATGCGTTTCATGTAATAATTTAGACTCTTGGAAATAGCATGTGTTTGAGGTATCTACTTTGTTGAATTTTAAAAAATTACATTCTGGTATTAAAATAAAGCGTGACAAACATAGGTGCATTGCGTTATATTATACAGCGAACAAAGGATATCTACCGTGTAAATGATTGGTATTCATGTGTATGACCAGCTTCAGTGTAATAATTTGGGATTCGAGTCATTTAGCCAGGTGTTGAGATACATTCTGGATGTTGAGGTTTTTCCTCTTTGTAAGAATAACTCTAATAATTTACATATCTTGGTTAAATAATAAGCGGTAGCGAGCTTAGCTGACCCAGTATAAGTGTTATTTAACAAGAAATTAGAAGTTGCTTAAATGAATTAGTTTAATTAGACCAGTTCTCAAGATAATAGTATGGAATCACAGGTAATTTAAGCAAACGCTTTATGATACGTTCCTTTTCTCGAGAATTCGGGTAAAACTTTACATCCTGATGTAAAAATAAAGGCGCAGTCGTCGTAATACCTTTGCTATATGATGTTAATACAGAAGAAAGGTTCTAAGTTGTAAAGATTAGTATTCAGATTAGATCAGTTTCATGTAATAATTGTAGAACTCTTGGAAAATTTATACATGTTGAGATATCTACTTGTTAGAAGTTTCTAAAAAAAATACAGTTTACTGGTGTAATAATAAAGCGTTGTCGGGCGTAGGTACATTGTTATGTGTAGCAACAAACACATCTAACTTTCTAAAAAGTAGTATTTATATTAGATCAGTTTCATCAAATAATTAGGATTCCTAAGGCTAATTTTAGGCCACGTGTTTGTGGTTTCTTTTTTGTATAAATCAAACAAATTTACATCGCTATTGTAGCAATAAAGCGTGATAGAAGCTTAGGCACATCTTTTTGTATTATAACAAATAAAGCTGAAAGTTGTTAACAAAAAATTACTTTTCATACAAATCAGTTCATGTAAATAAATATATCATTCGTAAAGAGAGTTGGCTGCTTTGAGGTTTTCTTTGTAGAACTCTAATTAATTTTAAATTCTGTTTAATAATAAAGCGTAGCCGGGCTTAGCTACACCAGTTTTATTTGAGTTATAACAAAGAAATCTTAAATTGTAAAATTAGGATTCATATTAGATCAGTTTCATGTAATTCAATATGGATTCCTAGGTATTCTGAAGCAAATGTTTTATATATCTACTTTCTAGAATTCACGTAAACATACATTCTGATGTAATGATAAAACGCAGTCGATCGTACGTACATTGTCACATGTGTTTATAAAAAAACTAAAGTTGTAAAATTAGTATTCAGATTAGATCATTTCATGTAATAACTTAGACTCTTGGGAAATTTAGGCAGGTAGTCTTGAGGTATTCTACTTTGTTGAATTTCTTAAAAAATGTCAACATTCCTGGGGGTATAGAAAATTTAAAGGCTTCACTGAAACATATGGTGCTTGTTATATGTTAGACAGAAGACAAAGAATCTAACCTTGTAAATATTGGTATTCATGATAGACCAGCTTCATGTAATTTGGATTCGAGGTATTTTAGGCAGATGTTTGAAATATCTCCCTTGCACAAGGTTTCTTCTTTGTAGACCTCTAAATAATTTACATTCTGATGAAATAATGCGTAGCCGGGCTTAGCTACACCAGTAATAAGTCGTATAACAGAATTTCAAAGTGTGTAAAAAATTAGCAGTCATATTAGAGTTCAGTTCTCAAGGTAATAATTATGGAATCATTAGGTATTTAAGCAAAATGTTTAGAATATCATAATTTCTAGAATTCGTGGTAAACTTACCATCTCTGATGTAATAATAAAAGCGCAGTCAATCGTAAATACCATGTTATATGTGTTAAAACAAAGAAATCAAATTGGGTAAAATTAGTATTCAGATGTAGATACAGTATTCATTTATAATCTTGACTCTTGGAAAAATTTAAATTCAGATTAGATTCATGTTAGATCAGTTTTATGTTATAATTTGGACTCCTAGGTATTTTAGGAAGGTTTTTGATGTAACATCTTTGTTGAACTCTAAAAAAATAATTTTTCAAATTAGATCAGTTTCATGTATTGATTTGCACTCCTAAAAAAATAGACAGGCGTTTGATTAATATTTCTTGTAGAACACTACAAAATTTACATTCTGGTGTAACAATAAAGTGTAGTCGAGATTTGGTACATCGTTATATGTGTTATAACAAAGAAATCTAAAATTATAAAAATTTGTTTTCATATTAGATCGGTTTCATGTAATAATTTGGAATCCTATTTAACTTAGGCATGCGTTTGGGGTATATAATGTGCAGAACTCTAAAATGTTTAAATTCTGTTTTAACAATAAAACGTTGTCGAGCTTTGGCACATCGTTATATTTATTATATATAGATGTCTAAAGTTGTACATTTAAGTTTTTATATTAGTTCAGTAAAAAAGATGCAAAAAAATGTAAAAATTGGTATTCATATTAGGTAAGGTTTATGTAATAATTTCGATTCCTATGTAATTTAGGTAAGTGTTTGATTTACCTTCGTTGTAGAATTCTAAAATATTTACATTCTGTTGTAACAATAAAGCGTTATTGAGCTTAGGAACATTGTTATATGTATTATAACAAATAAATCTATAGTTGTAAAAATATGTTTTCGTACTACATCAGTTTCGTATAATAATTTGAACTGCTAGGTAATTTAGTCACACCTTTGAAGTATCTCCGTTATAGAAAAATTTGCAATCTGGTGTAACACTAAAATGCAGTTGATAATAGGTGCATTGTTATATGTGTTGTAACAGAAAACTCTAAAGATGTGAAAATTAGTATTCATATTAGATCAGTTTCATGTAATAACATGGACTCCTAGGTAAATTAGGCAGGTGTTTAAGGTATCTACTTTGCAGATCTCTAAAAAATTTACATTACGGTGTAACAACAAATGGTGGTTGAGCTTAAGTTCATCGTTATATTTATTATAACAAAGAAGATTAAAGCTGCAAAAATAAGTTTAAATATTAGATCAAATTCATGTAAAAACTTGGACTCTTAGATAATTTTTCGGATGGTTTTGTTATTTTGTAGAACTCTAAAAAATTTACATTCTGATGTTGTAACTATCAAGCGTAGTCGAGAATATGTTAATTGTTCTAGTTGTCATGACGAAGAAATCTAAAAGTAAAAATACGGTCTTCTTACTATTTTAGTTTCGTGTAATATTTTTTACTCTTGAAGAATTTAGGCAGATTGTTTGAGATATCTAACTTTGTAGGAATTCTAAAAAATATCAATTATTTGTAATAATAAGAGTTAGTCGACATACGGGTGCATTGTTATATGTTTAGTAACAAACACATCTAACCTTGTAAAAGTAGTATTTATATTAGATCAGTCTTTCATCAAATAATTTTGTTCTAGGTAATTTAATCACGTGTTTGTGGTTTCTTTTTTGTAGAAATCTAACAAAAATTTACAATATGGTGTAGCAATAGAAGCGTGATAGAGCTTGTTCGCACTGATCTTTTTTGTGATTATAACAAATAAATCTTGAAGTTGTACAAAATTACTATTCATGTTAATCAGTTTCATGTAATAAATTTGGACTCCTAGGTAAGTTAGGCAGGGTGGTTTGGAGGTTTTTTCTCTTGATAATAAACGAATTATCCATTCTGTTTTAATAATAAAGCGTAGCCGGGTTTAGCTACACCGTTATAGGTGTTATAACGAAGAAATCTAAAATTGTTAGCATTCATATTAGATCAGTTTCAGATAAATTGGACATCTAGGTAATTTAGGCAATAGTTTTGGGCATATCTACTTTCTAGAATTCACGTTAACATACATTCTGAGGTAATCAAATAAAACGCAGTCGGACGTTACGTACATTGTCATATGTGTTATAAAAAAAAAATCTAAAGTTGTAAAATTAGTATTCAGATTAGATCACTTTCATGTAATAATTTAGACTCTTGGGAAATTTAGGCAGGTGTTTGAGGTATCTACTTGTATGAATCTAAAAAATATACATTTTGTTAAAATTAAAGCGTGACGAACATATTTGCATTGATTATATGATACAGAAACAGAAGATATCTAAACCTTGTAATATTGGTATTCATGGTTAGACCCAGCTTCATGATAATAATTTGGATTCCGAGTGTCAATTAGGCAGGTGCTTGAGGATACATTACTGTGTTTGAAGGTTTTCCTCTTTGGGTAGAACTCTAAATAATTTACATTCTGGTTTAATAATAATGCGTACCCGAGCTTAGCTACACCAGTATAAGTGCTATAAAAAAGAAATCTAAAGTTGTAAAAATTAGCATTCATATTAGATCAGTTTCAAGTAATAATATGGAATCATAGGTAATTTAAGCAAATGTTTAAGATATATACTTTCTAGAATTCGCGTAAACTTACATTCTGATGTAATAATAAAGCGCAGTCGATCGTAAATACATTGTTATATGTGTTATAACAAAGAAATCAAAATTTGTAAAATTAGTATTCAGATTAGATCAGTTTCAAGTAACAATTTAGACTCTTGGAAAATTTAGGCAGATCTTTGAGATATCTTTGTAGAATTTTAAATAAATTACATTATGGTGTAATAATAAAGAGTTGTCGAACATTGGTGCGTTGTTAAATGTGTAGTAACAAACACATCTAACCTTGTAAAAAGTATTATTTATATTAGATCAGTTTCATCAAATAATTTGGATTCCTAGGTAATTTAGGCACGTGTTTGTGGTTTCTTTTTTGTAGAAATCAAACAAATTTATATTCGGGTGTAGCAATAAAGCGTGACAGAGCTTAGGCACATCTTTTTTGTATTATAACAAATAAATCTGAAGTTGTACAAAATTACTTTAAATACTAAATCAGTTTCATGTACATAAAATTGGAACTCTGGTAATTTAGGCAGGCTTGATGGTTTTACTTCCTTTTGAGAACTCTAATAATTAATAATTCTTGGGATTAATAATAAGCGTAAGCCGGGACTTAGCTTACACCGTTTTAAAGTGTTATAACAAGGAAATCTAAAGTTGTAAAAATTAGCATTCATATTAGATCAGTTTCATGTAATAACTTAGACTCTTGGGAAATTTAGGCAGGTAATTGAGGTATCTACTTTGTTGAATTCTAAAAAAATTACATTCTGGTGGAAAATTAAAGCCTTCACGAACATACGTGCATTGTTAAATATACAGCAACAAAGATATTTAACGTGTAAATATTGGGATTCATGTTAGACCAGCTTCATGTAATAATTTGGATTTCGAGGTTCCCATTTAAGCATTTGTTTGGGATACATTCTGGTGTTGAGGATCCTCCTTGTAGACTCTAAAATAATTTAATTCTGGTTTTAATTAATATGCGGTGGCCCGAGCTTAGCTACACCAGATTAAGTGTTATAACAAAGAAAATCTTAAAGTTGTAAAATTAGCATTCATATATAGATCAGGTTTCAAGTAATAATATGGAATCATGGGTAATTTAAGCAAATGTTTAAGTAAATTCTAGAATTGCGTAAATTTACATTTCTGATGTAATAATAAAACCTCAGTCGATCGTCAATACGATTGTTATATGTGTTAGTACCAAAAGAAATCTAAGTTGGAAAATATTATTTCAGATAGATCCAGTTTCAGTAAAAATTTAGACTCTGGAAAATTTAGGCAGATTCTTTGAGATATCTACTTGCAGAATTTCTAAAAAAATTACCTTATGGTAGTAATTAAAGAGTTTCGAACATATTTGCATTGTTATATGTGTTTGTAAACAAACACATCTAACCTTTGTAAAAAAGTAGTATTTATAGGTTGGTAGACCAGTTTCCATCAAATTAAATTTGGATTCCTAGGTAATTTAGGCACGTGTTTGTGGTTTCTTTTTTGTAGAAATCAAACAAATTTACATTCGGGTGTAGCAATAAAGCGTGATAGAGCTTAGGCACATCTTTTTTGTATTATAACAAATAAATCTGAAGTTGTACAAAATTACAATTCATACTAAATCAGTTCCATGTAATAAATTGGACTCCTAGGTAATTTAGGCAGGTGCTTCAGGTTTCTTCTTTGTAGAACTCTAGATAATTTACATTCTGGTTTAATAATAAAGCGAGCCATGCCTTAGCTACACCGTTATAAATGTATAACAAAGAATTCAAAGGTTGTAAAATTAGCATCTCATATTTAAGATCAGTTTCTGTAATAATATGGAACCATTAGGTAATAGCAAATGTTTTAGATATCTACTTTCTAGAATTCACGTAAACATACATTCTGATGTAATAATAAAACGCAGTCGATCGTACGTACATTGTCATATGTGTTATAAAAAAAATCTAAAGTTGTAAAATTAGTATTCAGATTAGATCACTTTCATGTAATAATTTACGACTCTTGGGAAATTTAGGCAGGTGTTTGAGGTATCTACTTTGTTGAAATCTAAAAAAATTACATTCTGGTAGAAAATTAAAGCATTCACGAACATAGGTTCATTGTTATATGTACAGAAACAAAGATATCTAACCTTGTAAATATTGGTATTCAGTGTATAGACCAGCTTCATCTAATAATTTGGATTCCCGAGAGTTCATTAGGCCAGGTGTTTGTAGATACTCTGGTGTTGAGGGTTCCTCTTTGTAGAACCTCTAAATAATTTAGCATTCTATGTAATGAATAAATGGTAGCCGGGCCCTAGCTACACCAGTATAAGTGCTATAAACAAAGAAATCTAAAGTTGTAAAAATTAGCATTCATATTAGATCAGTTTCAAGTAATAATATGGAATCATAGGTAATTTAAGCAAATGTTTAGGATATATACTTTCTAGAATTCGTGTAAACTTACATTCTGATGTAATAATAAAGCGCAGTCGATCGTAAATACCAAGTTATATGTGTTTTAACAAAGAAATCTAAATTTGTAAAATTAGTATTCAGATTAGATAAGTTTCATTTAATAATTTAGACTCTTGGAAAATTTAGGCACATGTTTGAGATATCTACTTTGTAGAATTCTAAAAAAATTATATTATGGTGTAATAATAAAGCGTTGTCGAACATAGGTGCATTGTTATATGTGTAGTAACAAACACATCTAACCTTGTAAAAAGTAGTATTTATATTATATTAGTTTCATCAAATAATTAGGATTCCTAGGTAATTTAGGCACGTGTTTGTGGTTTCTTTTTTGTAGAATTCTAACAAATTTACATTCGAAAAGTAAAGTAAATAAGCTAGGGAACAATGTATTTATAGTTCCTTATTGAATAATTAAAGTAGTTTTGGCTTCCTAAGTACAAATGGGATGGCATGTCAAGTGTAATAAATTTTGGACTCTCGTCTTCCCAATATCTTTTTAAGAATTGGGGTTGGAAGCATAAACCGGGCATAGAAGTAAACAGAGTGAAGAAGAAACATCAACCGGGTATAGAAGCCTCAATGACAGTTCAAAAAGCAGAAATATTAACAACATCATTAAACGAGGCCATTATTTTTCCAAAATACTTCTGGAGTATCCAGGGCTCCAATCCTCCCAAGACCTTCCTAAATATGGAGGGAAAGTAAATGCTCATGGGTGTCCTAACACCAATCAAAAAAAATGACGAATCAGGCTGAGTCAAGATCTCTTTCTCCCCATACAGAGCCTGTCCCCTCCGGAAGATAAGATCTACGACTAATCTTGCTGAGTAAAAAAATCTTACTTCTATATTTTTAACACAAGTTCATAACATATTTGGAAGCAGAGCATAGTTTTCTTTTGGTTTTGCTTTGCTCTGCTGCTAATTGTTTTGTCAATCATTGGCAATTCTTTAAAACTATCTGCTTTCAGCACTTCTCACCATTTTACCGGGAGACGTGAATTCGTTGTTAGGGGGTGAGAAACATCCAAATTTAGAGGTGAATCCTCGTAGCTATCACACTCAGTTATCCAGCAACTCTTTTGTTGTTGATCAAATTTCCTAGCTTCCCGTTCAGTGACAACGATGTGTAATTCACAGACGATTCAGACTTTGATGAAGAAAAATTCTCAGCTGGTGCAATCAATAGCATCCATGTCGCAGGCCATGTCGTTGGATCGCAAACATAAAAAAAGTAATTCCTCCGGGGAAATATCGAGTGTATACTGGGGAGACTATGGTCTAATTTCTAGAAAGATTTTTGAATTTGCTGAAAGTGTGTGTTGAAATATGTAAGGTGTAGTACTTGCAATATGGCAAGAATGGGAGGGGTTAAGAAATGTCCCTGGACATGCATGTAAGCCCTCCAGTGGGTTCACTGTGTTTTGTTACCGGCGCGATGCAATTTGCTTTGTTTCTTGTGCAGTGTGTATTCCTAAAAAGATAGTGTGGTGTCGTGCAGTGCGGTACGAAAAAAAGTCTGGTGGTGCATTTTGGTGCCGGTGCACTACCTCGATGTGCTCGATCACTCCTAAAAGGAAGTGATTTGTCCTCAGCGTAAGAAATATTGTTTTTCACTTTACCTTGGCTAAAAACATATTTTAAAAATTGCATGTCTGAAGTAAGGTCTAGTTTTGTTAATT
Source organism: Trachelipus rathkii (assembly GCA_015478945.1). NCBI lineage: Eukaryota > Metazoa > Arthropoda > Malacostraca > Isopoda > Trachelipodidae > Trachelipus > Trachelipus rathkii. Next base: position 27,934 of record JABUQX010103146.1, on the reverse strand, counting down.
GTCCACATATAAATATAATGTCCGTTGTGAGGCGGTCGTTCGTGAATTGCCAATTTAAGCTTAAAAAATGTACATATTTTAATAAACAGTATATTGTGCACGTAACATTTTTATTTTTTACCCATTCAATGACTTCAATCTGCTGTATTATTTTATGTTATACGCTTATATTATAAAAATTAATAAAATACCTTATGGAAAAATGATTATTATTATTATTATTATTTTTTTTTTAAAAAACTTTGATAAAATCTTCTCATGGGCTTGCTTAAAAATAAATTGCTTGTTTTTAACGTAAGAACTTTTCGAGAAATTTTTTAGAAAATTTTAGACATTATTATATTTTCTCAAAAAGATTTCGCAACAAGAAAATTAGCTATAGCTATCTAATTACAGAATAAAAAAAATATTTCAACAAGTCCGACAAATTATAATTTTCAAAAGGCTTTATCATATGGAAGCTAAATTTTTAGGTAAATGATGTGCAGAGTGCAGACTACAGTCTCTATTTTTGTATTAAAATAATGATCATCACATCATTCGGTTATATCTCCATTTATAGGTGCCTATTCTTATGTGTATTCATATAAATAAGTTATTATAGTGATTTAACAGGTATAAACTATACATACTAAAGATGTGAATGAGTATTTTTCTTAGATATCATAGAGCCTTTGTATTGCTATTTACCGTGATAAAGTAGTATCTATTATTACTTTCTATAAAATAATATATTTATTTATAATCAAATACAAAATACTTTGAACAGGTTGCACAACCACAACTCCACAACAACTCTTACAAACTTCTCCACATTAACTTTATACTTATATAAACTACTTATACTACTAAACTACTTACTATATATAACTATTACTTATATAACTTATAATATATATAACTACTACTAATCTATCATGAGGAATTTTTCTACTAATTAACATAATAAAATACAATCGTTATAATAAAATAATAAAATTTTAACATAATAAATAATAAAAATTTACATATTTCTGAACACCTATAATAAATTTAAATTAATACTAAATAAAGAAAATTAATATAAAAATTACTAGTTTCTGAACATATGTAAATACATAGATTCATATAATTTAGTAAATTAAACAATAAGCTTAATAAACATAATAATAGATTATTATTTATTTTAATTTTACATAATCATTTTAATCTATTTTGAGACATTAAAACAATGTCACTAACTAAGAAAAATTAATTAAACACAATTACAAACAATAAGTAATTTTTTCATTTTTAATATATATTTTGATTAGTCAGTTTATTGATAAATAAACTAATAAGCTAATTGTAATTTATAAGGAGAATATTCGTATAAACATAATCTAAGATTTATCTACATAACTATGACTAGATTTTAATGATTTTCTTTTATGTATATTCTTCAGTTTTGCAATGTTAATAACTTATTTTATTTTATATTCCTGAACATAAAAGGATTTACATGTTAATAATGCATAAAATATGTAAAATATGTAAAAAAAAAGCTAGTGTTTAAAAAAAATATTAATGTGGAGCAAGCAAAAATAAGACATAAATATTTTGAAGTTTAAACTAATATACATTAACATCTTCATTTTAACTTTATTTATAATGAGTATTATATAATCAGAATTTAACTCTCTTTTCATGGTCGGAAAAAACAACAAAGACAATAACTTCATATCTAAACAAAATAATAAATAATACAGATACATATTTACATATAAAAATATAAAATATATATAACTAAAGGTTTAAATACAGAATAAATAAAACACCTAATAATAAATGATATATTAAAAATATAAAATATAAATAAAAATATATTAAATAAAATAATTAAAAAAAATAATAATAATTGATAATAAAATTAAAATAATAATAATAATAAATTAATAATTAAGACAATAGTATAAATCACCTAATATAGCTGATCTAGTACCAAATATATAATTAGAAAAATAATTATAAGTATTTAAATATATATATATAATAATAATAAACTAAATATTACAATTAATAATAATTATATATATAATTATAAATAATTAAATAATAAAATATAATATTAAGTAATATAATTATAATAAAATAATAATATATATTATTAATGTAAAAAAATCAGATATAAGGATGCAATATTGAATAAATAAAAAAGATGATGAAATAATTGTTGATTTTATTTAAAATACATAATATTTAAAATATTAAAATAATCGAAATAAAAAAAAAAATCCGTTGTGGAGTTCACAAATTAAAAAAAAAAAAAAACAATAAATTTAAGGTTTACCCACATAAAAAACATAGAGGACAAGTTTCATAAATAAAATCGACAATATGTAAAAATCGGCGTGTTAAACATCATAAGTTAACATACTATAAAAACAACATAAAACATTTATTTAATGTACTCATGTTAAGAAATACACATTATTAAAGTAATAATGATGCGGAAAGTATGGGTATGTATTTGTTTATGAAGGCTTTTTATATTGTGATTATGAGGAGTGAGATAATTTTAATTTGAAAAAAACTTGAAATTTGTATGAGGCAATATTCTTTCTTATACGATTTTTACCTGTACAAGAAACGTGTTTTAATCGAGCTATAAATTGACCCACAAATGTTATAATTCAATTTATTCCTCAAGTGTATCCCTCTTTTAACATAGAGTAGGTTCTGAAAGTTAATAATAATAACTAAAGAATTTAAACATTAATATGATCCTGAGGTTAATTAAATAATTAATAAGTAATTTGTTAAATAAATAATAATATATGACAGTGTTTGAGAAATTGGACTTATGCAGGTTAAGAGTATTTTACAGTGAAAAGACAATGGGAATAATAAATTTATATCTTTAATATATAAAATTAATAAAGAAAGACTTATGGTAATAAGGATAAAATCCCTGTAATAGCAATATTAGGGTTTTATGAGATAGATAGATAGAAATATAGATAAGATAGATAGATACATAGAATATAAATAAAAGATGGATAGTTATTGTATTTATTAAAATGGAAGTTAGTATAGATAGATAAGAACGTTATATCATTATTATATTAAGAATAATATAGATATATAGATTAGATATATTAGAATAATTCACTTAAGGACATTTATTATAGATAGATATAGAATAAGTATAGATAGTATGAGAAGATATTAAGTAACATGATATGAAATAGAAAATAGATAGATAATACGATAATAGATAGTAAGAAGTCAATAATTAAGATGTATAGATAATAAGATAGAATATATAAGATATAAGATATATTAGTAGAATGATATTAATAGTATACATAAATAAGAAAAAGATATTAGACTAGATGTGGATTCTTTAATTGACAAAGACGTAATAATATAGATAATAAGAAAAAAGTTTCGCAATTTCTATTAGATTAAGATAGTAAAATATATAAATAGATTAATAATATAGATTATCCTGACGACGTAGAGTACATAATGACTGGAGTATAACTAAGTATTTATCACCATAGTGTATTTAAGAGAAAGAACCAAAGAAATACGATGAGGAACAAAATAATAATTAGGATAAAATAATAGGAAAAATAATATTTATGGGATATAATAATAAGATTAATTTAAGATATAGATAGATTAGGAATATAATTAAAGAAGATAGATAGATTAGATAGGATAGAAATGATAGGCTAGATAGATAAAGTTAGATAGATACATAGATTGATGAAATAGAAAATAATAAATAAATAATGAATATAAAGGTATTAAATAGATAGATAGATAGATATGAATAGAGTAGATTATATATGAATATAAAGATAGATAAATTATAAAGTACGATAGGTTAATGATATACATTAAGATAGATATATTAAGTATATAAGTAAGAAGTATACGTAAATTAATATATTATATATATATATAGAATAAATATAATTATAAAATATATTAGAAAGATGATAATAAAATGAAGTAATTCCTGAAGAAGGACAGACACGAAATGTAAGAGACGAGGCTTATGAGTAAATATTAATGAATAGAGAGATGTAGAGAAAATAGAAGTAAGAGAGAGTAAGAGAAGAAGATAGAGATGAGTAGAAAGAAGAAGAGAGTAGTATGAAGAGAGATAAGAGAATAAGTAAAGTCGATAGTGTAGAGAGTAAGAGAGAACAAAGATAATAATAATTAATAAGAAGCGAGAGAGGTAGAGTAGATAGTATAATAAGAGGTAATGAGGTATATATAGGAGAGAGAAGGATAATATGAGAATAGAAATACAGAAGATAAAAGCATGAGAGATGTTTGGCGTTGTGGTGCAGGTTATGGAAGCGTGCGAGGTGATTATGGCTGGATGCACTGGCAGAAAAGCTTGATCGCCCTGTAAGTAGAGGGAGAGGCAAGAGAGAAAGTGGGGGTCGCAGACGATATGTACCTCACTTGCGCAGCGAAAAAACATGATATCGGAACCAGCCAAGAACACTCCAGAAGAAAGCGCATGTAGATATCAGGGCGGAGAATGGGTTTGGAGCGAAGCAGTAAGCCTCAGTATAGAGACACTCTCAAAGGTGGGTGTTATCAGAGCGCACGTATGATACAGTAAGAGAACTGAGGACGATCTTACTCGGAAAGAAGGAGAGGAAGAACCATTAGAGACGCATCAAGCACTGAGGTTTCGCTAAGAGATATCCAGAAGGAGGAATCTTGCGATCGGAGGAAGACGGCATAAAGATCTCAAACGCTGCACAAGAGTGATTCACGCAAAAGGAAAGAACGACAGGGGTGTGGGTAGAGCGTAAGCGCATAGCTGAGGAGCAGCCTGATATAGGAACGACGATACGAAAGAAGATCGTTTATTCATATGTCCTGAAGAGCAGGGTAGCACAGAAAACTCGCAATCAATACATTTGACACCATTGAATTACTAAAAAAGACATCGCTATAACCACAAATATCAGCCTAGACGTAGAAGCATTGATTCAGATTATTGGTAGGAAAGCCTAAATTTTCGGCATGATTAGTCATTAATATATAATTAAAAGAAACATTGGCTCATTAACGAGATCCTTACAATTATTTTAATGAAATCTTATTAAAAGCTCAGAATACAAAATTTTGTAGCTCCTCTTCTTCTAAAAATTGGTAAATGTTTAATTTGAATTAATTATAATTTTGATTTTAATTCGAAATATTTGATCCAATAAAATATTTTTAAGAAATGTTATTCAGTTTTCATAAAATTTCTTCTCCACTTCTAAATATATATGATGAATTCATGCTCTCCTAGAGTTTTTATTTTTATCGCTCTTCAATCTCTTTCCAAACCTTCTCTTGTTCTTCTCATTTCTGCTTTCCCAGCTGTTTTCAACAATGCGTCCAACTTCCACGACAGTCAGTTGGGTATCATATATATATAGTATAATATACATATAGTTATATAAATATAATTATATATATATTTAAGGGTATATATAGTATATAATATATATATAGAGAGAGAGAGAGAAGAGAGAGAGAGAGAGAGAGAGGAGAAGATGTTTGTATCTAGAATAATTAATGACAAAATATACATTAAAAGTTTAAACTAAATTTTAAACTGATTGACAAAATACAATTGGTATTTGTCCCTTATTATGTTAAACTTAAGTGTTTTAAGCTTATGAAGGAACAAAATTAATACTTGGCGTCTTATGGGCCCATATTCATAATTAGCAATCTACGTAATGTTTAGTTTATTACGGAAGATGATAAAGTTTGAATCTAAATAAGGCCGTGTATGTAATGAATATATCTATATTATATATTATATATACTATATATATATATATTATATAATATATATTAATAATATTATATATATATAATATTATATATTATATATATATATATATGATATAATATATAATATTATATATATTATATATATATATATATATATCTTATATATATATTATTATTATAATTTTATATATATATATATAATAGTATATAATATATATATATCTATATATATATAATAATATATATCAATATTATATATATATATTATTAGTGATCGGCCAGGAACTGAATATGTTTGGCCAATTACCCAATACAAATAGCTCTCATTGAATGCCATGCCAATAAAAATTTACCAATCCATACTTGGATTTCAGCAGAAATACAAATACAATACCAATACTGTCCTATTAATTTGTTATATTGTAAATTTTTTATGTATGGAAAAAAACACCTATTATTTATATTTTTAGAAACTTAAAGAAATATAAATGTTTACTTTGAAGGAAGAGATGAAACAAGTTTTTAGATAACCATTTATTCAATTACGCATAATAAATATATATTTCCAATTCATACTTAATAAAATGAACAAAGCTCCTTTTATGATAAAGAACAACTTTACTTTTAAACAGGAAAAAAGTTACATCCACATTATGACTAGAAAAGAACTGGTAACTTAATCATAAACTTGTATCATTTTCGTAATCGGGTCAGCAACAAACATGTTTTTTTTCACCAAAATCACCTAAAATATTCACTTTATTTCAATAAGCATTTATATTTATAACAATAATAATTTCTAACCTGAATCATTCGCGCTTGCCTATCAAGAAAGATCCGAATAGGCGTGATGCGGCTTCTTTTATATAGTTACCCACCTTCGGAGAAATTCCCCTCTTCAAAGAAAGGACTAAAAGAAAAATCGCGTAAGTAAGTTTTGAACACTCATTAACATTTTGTAATTTACCCTTTTTACTTCCATAAAGGACTGAACGTATTGATACAATTAATACCAATCAATACAATACCAATACATACCAATGTACCAAATACCTGTGGCTTAATGCCAAACCCTTTGGGAGCCATACCAATGACCCGCGAAAAATGGCCAAATACTGTCCAAGTACACATACGCAATAACCATACCGAATACTTTGGCACATCCCTAATATATATATCTATATATATATATTATAGTATATATATATATATATATATATATATATATCCTATATAGATAAGCAAGTTGGAAAAATATAAATATATTATATATATATATATATACTATATATAGGTATATATTATAAAATACTATATTATATATATAATTATATATATATATTATAATTTATATTTATATATATTATATAAGTATATACTATATATATTATTATATATATTATATAAGTATATTATATATATATATATATATATATATATATATATCTTTGGGAGCCAATTACCATGCCCCGGAAAAATGCACACCACACAAACCTACACACGCAAGCACGCACTTACGCAAGCGCACCACACTAACAATACACACAGTATTGAAGTCAGCACATCCAGAAGCCGCTCTGCGATTCACACACACACACACACACACACACACACACACACACACACACACACATTTCCCTTGTATGGTGGAGGATGAATAAGCAAATGTATTCTGAACGTCTCTTTAGTATTGCTGGTGTGATCTATAATAAAAACGTAGTAGATTAAATGATCAAGAAAGAGATCTGAAAAATTATTGTTTTTGAAATAATAATAATAATAATAATAATAATAATAATTATAATAATAATAATAATAATAAAATAATAATAATAATAATAATAATAATAATAATAATAATAATAATTTCTTTCAACAATTGGTTATCCTATTAAATGTAGCTTTATAAATTAATATTGTAATTTTCCTCTTTAAAAGGGCGGAGGTTGAAGAAAGAGGTTGGTAGGATTAGTGTAAGAGGTGAGAGTTTGGGGGTAAGAGTGGGGGTTTGGGTGCCAGAGGTGGGGAGGGGGGTTTTCTTACTGCATCCAAGAAACATAACATAGGAAATTGGATATATTTTATTTATTCAAAAGAAACAAATATTTCACAACTTATACCTAGTATTAAAAGGGAGACAGTACAGGTAATATGTTATATATTCTCTCTCTCTCTCTCTCTCTCTCTCTCTCTCTCTCTCTCTCTCTCTCTCTCTCTCTTCTTTCTCTCTCTTCCTCTCTTTCTCTCTCTCTTTTCTTCTCTCCTCTCTCTCTCCTCTCTCTTCTCTCTTCTCCCTCTTCTCTCTCTCCCTCTTCTTCTCTCTCTTCTCTCTCTCTCTCTCTCTCTCTCCTCACAGTATCATTAAAAATTTCTGCTTGTTTTAAAATTTAGGTTCTCTCTCTCTCTCCTCTCCTTCTCTCTCGTCTCTCTCTCCTCTCTACATCTCTCTCTCTCTCTCTCTCTCTCTCTCTCCTCTCTCTCTCTCTCTCTCTCATCGCGCATATTGAAACAATATATTCGCATTTGCGAATATCAAAAAAATATATATATATTCGAATAACATTCGCATTCGAAACTTATGAAAAAAAATTATTTACGTTCGCATTCGCAAATATGTTAAAAAATATATTGATACACATTCGTATTCGTGAATTTTAAAAAAAAATTATTCGCATAACATCGCATTCTCGAATATGGAAAATAGTGTTCGATTCATCACTCTAATATTATATTTATATATATATTATATAATATATACTTTCATATATAATATTTTATAGATATAATTATATATAATATATATATATTATATATTATATATAATAAATTAATATGACTGAAAATTTATGAACTTATCATAAGTTTAAGATTCGCAAAAAAATGGTGCGGAAATAGAAACAATTCAGCTTTAACAGGCTAAATTCTATTTCTCTTTGAGCTCAAGACACTAGGTAGAGAGAACCATAAACATTAAAAATACTTTCACTCAAGACACTAGATGGAGAGGACCATAAGCATTAAGATACTCTCACTCAAGAAACTAGGTGGAGAGAACCATAAGCAATATTAATCCAGTACTCCCACTCAAAACACCAGGTTGAGGGGACCATAAGGGTTAAAAATACTCTCACACAAGAAACTAGGTGGAGAGGACCCTAAACGATAAAATTACTCTCACTCAAGACACTAGGTTGAGAGGACCATAAACATTAAAAATATTCTCACTCAAGACACTAGGTGGAGAGAACCATAAGCATTTTCTTGCAATGTCTGAAAGATACGATGTTTCTTAAGATTCTTAAATTTAAGATGCTATTAAATAAAGAGTAGGTATGTTTAAATGTCTTTGTAGTGAAGCTATATGTTATTATATAAACTTGTTAACAGGTGATTTGAAAATAGGGATAATTGACAAGGAGGCCGGATATCCGACCTCCGCCCAAAGTTATGAGCGGACCTTCAACTCTAACCTCACATACACACACACACACACACACACACACACACACATATATATACTTATATATATCTTATATATATATATATATATATATATGTATTATAGTCTATATATATATTATATTATATTTATATATATATATTTCTTTTAGATGAAGTAAACGTCAGCTACAGATAGCTGCAAGATAGAAGTTCAAAATATGATCAAACTCTGTTCCAGTCAAGCTTATTTACTCCTTGTATTCGAGATAAATTATATATATACTATATAGTATAATATATATGTATATATATATATATTATATATATATATTATTACAATATCGGTTCTCTAGTTAACTTAGCTAAAAAAGCATTCGACATTCAGAACTATATATTATATAGTATTATATATATCTGTATATAAGTATATATATATATATTATACTAGTATATATATAATAATATATATATTATATATATATATATATATATATTATATATATATATATATATATATATATATACTATATGTGGGAAGAGAAAGAAAAATTTGCCTCCTCGTGGGGTCTTTCCAGCACGTTGCGACTTGAGACGAATACTCGGACGCTCTACACCGCCTGAGCCATCTAATCCTTTATTTATTATACATAAATGTCTCGCTGCGCTATCGTAACAGTATTTTACATTATATATATATATGTGTATTATTTTAATATATATCACAATATAGGTATACTACTTAGCATCTCTATTATTATATATAATTAAAGCTCAATTTTTTTTAGTATATTTATATCATTGAATTCAAGAATATATATATATATATATGAACAGATATAGCTCATTTCTGATTATAATTACTCTGTAATATTGAAAGTGGGGTTTTTCTCTGTTGCTTACTAAATGGAATATTTAATAGTTTTTTGCCACTGGGGCATTTTAAAGGTAATTATAATGTAATAACACAAATATTGTGAAAGTCATTGAAGCAAATTATCATTTTCATGTAACGCTCTTTCTAGCGTATAACGTAACTGTACTTCGTAACAAAATCACTACTTGATGCCAGTGCCCAAGATGAGGGCGTCGCATGTACCCACATTCAAATTCACCTCTCTCATTGGTCAACTTAAATGCCTTTTTAACAGTTTAAAAGGCCTCAACAACAGGCAGGGCATTACTTTTAACGGACATTTATAATGGTGC
>JABUQX010103145.1:17500-24238 GCA_015478945.1 Trachelipus rathkii | reverse complement strand
GAGATTGCTAAAAAATATCCGCCTTTCATTGCTTTAGAATTTTGAATCGTTGTCAAATACATTTTCTTTATTAATTTCCTTAAAATGCTTGAGCAAGTGTACGTATATAGATGAGTATAGAAATTTATGAAAACCTTAATATATTCACAATTGAGCTGAATCACAGTTATAATTTTCTGAATGGTCCAGATTTCATTGTAATGATCTTGCACACGAAATAAATGATCTGATAACATGCCATACAAACCAATTATAGTTAAACTGCTTGCCAAAACAAAAAGACATTGGTAATACAAAGCGAGGAAAAACGCCTTTAAAGTTTGCTTAGACGACATTACTTTCAACGTTCCAAGGATCATCGCAATAATTAAGTTTAGCTTCAATCCCAAGCTAAAATCAACATTGTTGGACCTCATTTTGAAAAACCTTGGACTAGACATTGGCTTGTCAACAAGTTAAATGTCGGTGATACACTTTAGCTATTTGCCAATTACTTGAATTATCGATGATTCAATCATTTTAGAAATAGTTTCTATCAGCTAAAACGTCTTTAAGATAAGTTTATTCCATAAATTAAAATAAATAATTTTATGATATAACATTATCTTGTAAATAACATGAATCAAATGGTTTCTTTAAAATTGGTTTTTTGAAGTGAAATTATGTTGAATATTTTAATATTTCATTTGGACATCTAATGTCCAAGGATAACGAAAATAAATTCATCTATTCTTCATAAATAACGTTCATTGTATTTTGAAATGAAATTGATAAAGCAATTTGCACACCTTCAATGAAAGTTTTTGAAAATGCAATATTCGTTAATGAAAATTCAATTTTCTTGAATTATTTATTCATCAGTATTACAGGTAATTTTTAATAAAATAAATCAATTCGATTGATAAATGTTTGGAAGTAAAATTATTGTCAATTATATTCTTAGTTATTATTATTATTATTATTATTATTATTATTATTATTATTATTATTATTAAGTATATTATATTCTATTATATTATTATTATTATTATTATTATTATTATTATTATTATTATTATTATTATTATTATTATTATTATTATTATTATTATTATTATTATTATTATTATTATTATTATTATTATTATTATTATTATTATTATTATTTTATTATTATTATTATTATTATTTAAATTATTATTATTTAAATTATTATTATTATTATAAACTTATTATTATTATTATTATTATTATTATTATTATTATTATTAATTATTTTAATTGTTTTTATTATTACGAATAATTTTTATCATTTTTATTATTATTATTATTATTATTATTACTATTATTATTATTATTTATTATTATATATTATTATTATTATTATTATTATTATTATTATTATTATTATTATTATTATTATTATTATTATTATTTTATTATTATTAACTACAAAAGTTATTGATTGCCTAACAAAGAAACTTGGAAAAATTATATAAAGAAAAGATTCGTCCCCTCTTTTAATACTACATTTTGCAAAAGCGTTTGTTAAAATGGACAATGATATAATATTAAACGAATTAGATATGATGATCCTCAAAGACTCAAACATATAGATGTACGAATCAATATCAAATTTTACGACGTGCACGGTATTTTTAACTGATTGAAACTCATTCTTACATACAAAAGGTAAAAACGCAAAGCTCCCCTTAATTCTGTGACAAATTTAATTCAAAGTGCACGAATGATTTACTCAATGAACGCCACTCAAGGCCTTCTAAAAGGTCAATGACACAACCTCTTCTCAGTCATTATTGAAGATGATATATCAAACCTAATAAATGATAAAATTTCCAATGACCAGAATAAAAAAAGTAATAAACATTTTTTTTATTATCATGAGTTGGAACCATGCAAATAAGAAATTTTACACACAATTCATACGCACATTTTACACGAACAAAATTTATCTATATCATCAAGTGTTTCAAAATCAAAAGGAATAATTTTAATATTAAAATAAAAGATGTTGAGTTAAATTGAATTCGTAACGGAAAATTTTTTAGAGTCATAATTGATGAGGAATAAACTTTTAAACAACATTTATATTTACCACATTTTCTACGGAAAAAATAATTTTTAAAATCATCGAGAATAAGCCTAATACGATTCCAGTTTGAAGTAAATATACCACAAGTTTCTGAAATTTTCTGAATCCCTACAGCTTCTAGCACGAGAACAAGAAAAGTTAATCCAAAGTTTTTGATTTTAAGTTGGAGGATGATAAAATGAAAATTACTCCTTCGTGTCTGAGAGAATCACCTTGGCTATAAATTATGCCTACTCTGAGGGAAACTTCACGACAAAGAAATAAGCATTTTAAGGGTATTCAAAGAAGCGCGATTGAAAGTTAGACAAGTTAATAGCATCAAAATGCCAAAAATATTTTCTCGCCGAAGTAGTGGCTGCCAGTTCCTGCGTAATCTTGCAAATATGGAACAGGACTCAAAGATAAGATGATCGGAATACTCAAAAATAAAAAAGGTTTAACTGTATAAGGAGATAGATTGAAAGCTATAAAAATGCTTGTATGTTGTTTTTATCCCCAACCCGATCAGGGATATATGAATATGGAACTGCACCATCTGATCAAGGCTACAAATGAATAAAGAATTGTAAGGCATGTCAGCAGCACAATCATGAGAAGGAGAGCCCTTGGCGGTTGTGAATATTGAAATCATCAAGAAAGAAATTTTAAGAGAAAGCAGAGGATAAGAGAAAGTGTTCTATTTTGGGTTTAATTGTCGTAGAATATTGGATAGTATATAGAGTTAGGGCTTTGATAAACATAACTGGCGAATATTACCGTATGTCGACAAGATATTTCAAGAAATATCACAAAAGGCTCAGAGGACTCCAAATTAGAGCAAGGTAAACAAAAGAGAAAAGTGAACAACATAGACAGGTGAAAAGAAGAGACAGGTAAACAATCAATGTAGTTGTTCATATATATAATGTTGAGAATTGATTCTAAACACAATAAGCTTGAACCGATAATTGCATGCTCAGAACGATTGAGTTTTGGCCAAAAACAGAAGTGGTGTATAGAATAAAGGTCACTTTCGAATTAAAGTAAGAATATGAATGTTGTAGAAATAAATAAAGACGTGAATCAGCACTTTTGTGGATGTACCACGAGAGGTCGCCAACTCGCAGGTGATAATGGGGACAGGGGTGGAAGGGAAGCTAATTTTATAACTCCTTTTGGCATCTTCAAGGCATCATTTGTTGGAGCAATTTTTATAGTGTTGTAAAAGAGTATGGAATTGTGTTTGTGTTGTGTGTAATAAAGGCAAAAGAAAAGCTTTACAGACACACCTATTGAAACTTCTTTGTAGGAAGAATACGTGTGAATTTTCTGCGAAAAGTAAGAGCTATTGAGCAGCAGAGCGTAGCGGGCCCTTCCTGCACTCTAACACCCTATATACAAAATTTTAGCTTTAGTCGATGTTAAGAAAAAAAAAAAATAAATAATAATAATAATAATAATAATAATAATAATAATAATAATAATAATAATAATAATAATAATAATAATAATAATAATAATAATAATAATAATAATAATAATAATAATAATAATAATAATAATAATAATAATGAAATCTACTTTAAGTTTACTGCTTTTTCAAATTATGTATTATTTTTGTTATAAAAACATATTAATTAATTGTCGTAATTTGAAAGCTCTTAAATTCATAGATTGATAAAATTGATCATCACATATTTTTATTAGAGAGTTAAGCATATGAAAAATTGCTCAATCAATTTCAATTCCAATTTCAAATGTAATGCCTGTTTTTTGTGAAGGAAAACCCAGATATATTTTCTTTCAATTGAGCAAATGAATCTTTAAGGAAACACTAATATATTCATTACAAGTTCAGATAAGTTCATATTACAAAGGCTATTTTGAAGTAACAGTTTTTGAAATGATTTATGATCTTATTATTTTTGTTTGCATTATTTGCTTACATTAAAATGTTTTAGATGGTGTAAATTACTTTGAAAATGACTGAATCATCAGCAATTTTAAAGAACGGTGTATAATACACAAAAAAAGTATATATCCGATATTTAGCATGAGAAGGAAAGGGTTGGATACTTGGTTCAAGGTTTATCAGAATGCAATCCAATGTTAACTTTAATAACTTGGAACTGAAGCTAAACTTAATTGTTGCGATTATTCTTGGAACTTTGCGGGAAGTGTTTTCAGACCACAGCTTAAAAGCATTTTTCTTTAATTTGTATTACAAATGTCTTGCTGTATTTGGAATCAATTTGGCAATAATTGCAATGTTTGGCAAATTAATAGATAATTTTGTGGCTAAGGAAAATCATAGAAATGAAGTTTGGACCACTAAGTTGTTGATAAGCGCGATTCGGATCAACGGTAGATATATTTCGTTTATCATCTATTTTGCAAATCAACTTTATATAATCACGCGCACAGGAATTTTAAGAAAATTAGTAAAGAAAGTATCTATTCTAAATAAGCTTCAAAGTTCCAATACAAATAAAGGTTCATATATTTCGGTAATCTTGAGTATTCTTTCCTATATTAATATTTTTTATGCTTTATTAATTTACTCTTCTATTGACGGTGTTAAAACTTATTCAACAATCACAACCACATGTTTGTCATTATCTATGTATTACATTGCATGTCGAACAATTAACATTACATTTTTGCTTTTGGGTCTGGTACATCAACTAACAAATTTTATTGAGATGTTGCGAGGCGAAATCGTGAACAATAATTATTGGAAACAAAATTTTAAATATTCAGAAAATGTCGAAAAAACGAAGTGTCTCAAACGTTTAAGGAAATCATTGATCTTAGTTTACAAAATTTCGAAGGAAATGTTTCATTACTTTCGGATTCCAGTTTGTCTTTCATTAATTAGTTGTATAATATTCTTTATTATCCACACTATGAATTCTGCAAGTGAATTTGATTTCAAGTCATACTTGCCTGACGTATTTCCACTATCTTTGACAATTTTTATTTTATTTTATGCTCCCGATATTTTAACCCAGAAGGTAAAGTATTTTTGTTACAAAAGATATTTTTAAATTATTCAGTTATTGATTAATAAAAAAATATTTGGGTATTATTATATTATTAAAATCATGACACAATGATATTCTGATATTCTTATAATAATAAATTGAACATGACGTGCATAGTTAATAGTCGAAAAAAGGATCATCCCACAAACCTCTTTTCGAAATTGAATAGTCGCTTCAAAAAACCGACTAGTTACAATAAGTAAAATTCATTCATATAGTATGTATTAGATTCTATATTATTAAAATGCTAGCATATTGAAGGTTGCCAGAATACGTTTAGGGAAATTTTATTTTATATTTGGTAAACGTAAGTTAATATTTTTTATTACAGTGCATTCAAATTTCAAGAGAGTTTCATTTACTCTCTCTTCAAAAGGATTGGAAGGACCACAGAGATAAGGTAAATGCTAATATATATATATATATATATATATATATATATATATATATATATATATATATATATATATATATATATAATATCATATCTATATATATATATATATATATATATATATAACCTTAGTATATACATCATATAACCAGCATAACACTATATATAATAACCTTATATATAACTTTCTTTGTATATCTTTATATATATATATATGTATATATATATATATATATATACTGTATATATATATATATATATATATATATATATATACTATATATATATAATATCTGCATATAATATGGAAATTCAATGGTGGACATTTAACTATTATCACTAATGTATATAACTTTGGAAGAACAGGAAATAAAAATTATTTTTATCACATCTACGAACTAGGTGACCTATGTAATTAAAAGCATTAAAGAGGGCAAAGCAAAGTAAAAACGATGCAACAAATTTGTTGACTACAACCAAAGATAACTACTTGAGATAAGATAAAAAAATACTAAAACCAACAGATGGAGATTAATTTTAAAGGGTCTCTATTCAAAAGGAATTATGTAAACGATAAAAAAAAGGAATAAATTCTATTATGAACACCGGACAGCTTTAGCTGGTTCTACCAAACACCTAATTTATCTTTCCAAGAAGCCATTTATATATAGGTATATATATATATATCATATATATGTAATATAATAATATATGTAACTAATAATAATAATAATAACATATATATATGTATGTATATATAATAATAATATATATATATATATATGTATAATAATAATATATATCTTTATATATATTTATATATGTATATATAATATATATATAATATATAACATATATATATATAAAATTATATCTAACAACTTAACAACGTAATACATGTAATATATGTATATATATATATATATATATATATATATATATATAAAACAATTTTTTCAAGATTCAAGACCTGATTGAAATTTTAGAAGCTTTCCCTCGGATAAATTGTTTTGGATTTTTTACAGTTGGTCGCCATTGTTTGTTACCAGTAAGACATGTTCCTTATATTTATATTTCATTATATTATACAGAGAAATATATTAGGTTAATTTGAAAAAAATAAAAATATAAGACTAACTATATTTTCACATATTATTACCATTTTTACTTGACCTGCTTACTTTTTAATTTATTACTCTTCCAAACTTTATACAACTACTTTTATTCGT
>JABUQX010103145.1:0-12500 GCA_015478945.1 Trachelipus rathkii | reverse complement strand
CACTTTTTTATGCATATAAAATATCCCTAAGTTTTGTAGTTTTTTTTCCACTTATTGTGGAAACAGATTTAATCATAACTTTATTAAAATACAATAAAAACTATTATAACTATACATTAGATCAAAATTTAAACATAAAATGTTTCTTTCTAGCCCTCTAGCTTTCGTGGGAGGTTTCATCCCACCTCTTTCAGTGAATGTTAAGAAAGGCCTGAAAGTGATGGGAAGAGACCTCCCACGAAAGCTAGGAGAGCTAGAAAGAAAGGAAACACTTTGTTTAAATTTTCATCAAATAATATATATAGTTATAAATTTTATTTTTTTTAAAGTTGATATGATTAAATCTGTTTCTAATATGTGTGAGAAATAACTTGGAATGTGCAAGTATATCTTTATATAGTATATATATACATATATATATATATGCTTAATAATAATAGCTATATTACAACCTTAGCATATGTATATATCTTATATATAACAATAACCTTATATAATATAACGTATATACTGTAATATATGTTATATATATATAATATATATGTATATATATATATATGAAATATATATACTATATATATATATATATATATATATATATATATAACTTATATATATCTTCATATATATATATATATATAATACTTACCCTTTATAATATAATAATATACTATATATATATATATATATATACTGTATAACATATATGTAATTAAACAAATTAAATCGTAATTATGTAATATCATATATATATATATATAACATATCTATATATGAATGAATGATATCTTAATGTCTGCATCTAGTGGCGTTTAGAATGTGTCTGTATAAATTGGATTTTCTGAGCAGTCGCGGATCAAAAAGAAGACTTTTCTTTGCATAGTTTTGGGCATTGAGACAACAACCCAGTCCTTTACTTGTTGCTTGTAAAACTCTTGGTCCAGCATTGGGATCTTATGCGCCTAATTGTTTGACTTTCTAAGCTCTGAAAGAGAACAAATTTTGAGGCCTAATGAAAAAGATACTATGATTTCACCACTGAAAGGGTAAAACACTACCTGAGTGTATAACTCAGGGTTCTAACGCATCTGTGGATTTCTTGAGAATGGTTTAGGTACTCTAAACTAAAATTTCTGAACCCAGAAGAGGAAGGATGTTTTATTTAACTAACGAACTTTCGCCCTACTTGGGAGATGGTAAATATTAATGACCTTAATATATATATATATATATATATATATATACCTATATTTATATTTATAAAAATTTATTTTTCTTTATCTTATATATATATGTATATATATACCATATATATATATATAACCAACAACTTAACTAACCTTCACATAACTACTTTATATATATATATATATATATATAACCCTGCAATATTTATATATGTAAGAATGCATATATTATGTCTGAATTCGCACTGATGAAAATGTCAGCAATATCGTTTTGTTTTCTCTTATAATGTTTATAATTTTTTGAAGTCTGATATGTTAGTTTTATTTTCACCTAATAATAATTAGCTGCAAAAAAAGGAAGAAAATAAAAAAAAAGCAGACAATACGGTAACCAGCTAAAAAGTGTTTACAAACCACTTTTGGACCCCAACTCGCTACTCAACATTGATGTATCTAATGAACTGCATTTGTTCTTGCTCTGTCTGGCAACTAATTCTATTTTGTACTATTGTTATGAATGTTGACAATTTTATTTACACCTGTATTTTATTTTTTGAGATGTCAAATTGCTGGGAGATGTTTGATTTAAGTTGTGTGATTTACATCTACTTGAAGTTTATACTATCACTCACCAGTCGGTTAGACTTTAAATACTACATGGAAAAAAGTTGAGAAGGCAAGAAGAATTCAAAAACACCTTTAGGGTAAGTAACTGTGACCTATCAGGCTTTTCTTTACTTTTTCTTGAATTACCTTTAAAAAAAGGGATGTCCAGATAGGTAGAAGGCTCTAATACATTCATATTTTAAATTTAAGGTTCGCCCACATGGCCATGGCTCTCTAGCATCAAGTCACGCAGTGAAGTGCAGTTTCAATCATTTTCTTGCAAGTCATGCTCTATCAATGTTTAAAAGTTTAATGGTAGATAGGACTATTAAGTTGTGCCTGGAATAAAACACCAGCTTAAAAGGCTTTATTTTATCTTCAAAGCTTAGGACTGTTTGTCACTATGATGGAGCTATTTTTGGCTTGGTTGGCTTGAGTATCCACCAATTTTTTGTATAAATTTGTAAATAAATGAAAAGTTAATTTAAAATAAATAAAGAGTAAAATTTTTTCTTTTTTTTTTGTCTTTAAGGTTAAATCTATTTTGCATAATCAAGATTGGATAGTTTTTGATTTTCAAATATTTTCTAAATAAATTACTTTAAATTTATTTTTGATTTTGTAAACTTATATGTGCTTTATATATTATGTCTTATATATTATTTTTTATATATTTGTACTTTATATCGTTATTCATATTGTCATTTTTACAGCTTTGAAGGAGGGATGTATAATTCCCGAAACGTCGGAAATATTTGAGAATGAAGACTTTCAAAGCTTTTATTTATAGCAAAGTTAACATTCCCAAAAACTCACATTGATATACACATATATATATATATATATATATATATATATATATATATATATATATATATATATATATATATATATATATACTAATATATTTAACTATAGACAAATAGATTTAGTTAGAATGACCGAATAAACTTTCTTGGAGTTTCTTTCTTCTGTGTTTATAGATATATGTATATATCATATATATATATAATATATACATTACATGCTTATATATATATATATATATATATATATTATAATAACCATACATATATTAATATACATATATATATATATATATATATATATATATATATATATAATATAACATAATAATACTTTATAATAATATATATATATACTATATATGTATATCTATATATATAATAATATAATATAATAATATATATGTAATATAATATATATATATATATATATATATATTATATATAATAACCTATTAACTATATATATATATATATATGTATATAGGTAATCTTTATAATAATATATATATATATATATATATATATATATATATTTATATATATATATATATACTTTAATAATATATATATATATATATATATACTTACCTCTATATATATATATATATATATATATATATAATATATATATATATATATATATATTCCTTTCCGTCTAAAATTATGTAATTTAAAATATGAATTTCCTTTAATTATCTTGACAGTCAATTTATTTCTTGGCAATATTCCTTTTAATTAAGAAGTATCATTTTTTCTTTTATTTATTTATTTTATTTATTTCTTAAATGATGGATTGTTTTCAGGTTATATTAATTAAATATTAAAATTAAACCATAAAGATACTATTGAAATTTTTGGGCTTTTATTGACCAAGTATATAAGAATAGAGAATAAAGAATCTTTTATAACAGCTCAATCCTTTTTTTTTATTTTTGAACCTCCCTTTATTCTAGAGAGGAACTATTCTAGGTAATTGTGCCTATGATCCGGACGAGAGATCGAGCTTTGGCCATTTGCCTCACAACTCAGTCAAGTTACCGCTGTGCTACAATAGTCAAGGTTTGTAGTCGATTGCTAATATGAAAGTAGATTTGATGATAATTGGCGTACGTTGTTGGTGGTTTCTTTTTTTTTTTTTTTTGGTTTACTATAGTTAAATCCGTAGTTCTTAATAATAATAATAATAATAATAATAATAATAATAATAATAATAATAATAATAATAATAATAATAATAATAATAATAATAATAATAATGAATAATAAATCAAAAATGACCATGAAATCGCTTGAAATGATTGTTGTTTTCAAGATGTTTTGGTAATAATTATATTAAGAATTGATCAAAAGTGTATTATTCCTCATATATGCTTTAATGAGCAGACACGCTGTCTCTTATACTCTGAGAGTATAATCTCTCTTATCATCGACCAGAAGAAATCAGCCAGCAATGAGGGAGTCCACATGCCCTTGTAATGTTTCTTCATAGCTGACTGAAATCTGTTGGTGAAAAATTAAAAATATTCCCCAATTTCGTTAACATCGCCATGGCTTGCCGTGAAATAGCCAAATATGAGAATGGAGCAACAGAAACGTGCACAGTAAGTCGAGCAAAATATTTCAAAATC
The DNA here is from genome assembly GCA_015478945.1 of Trachelipus rathkii. NCBI lineage: Eukaryota > Metazoa > Arthropoda > Malacostraca > Isopoda > Trachelipodidae > Trachelipus > Trachelipus rathkii. The sequence continues at coordinate 8,270 of JABUQX010103145.1, read as the reverse complement.
TTAGTGGCAAAACACCTCGTTGGAACATTTTTCAAAATCTTAGGCCGGTATTATTTTTCTTTAGTCTTTTATAAATAAACGTTTCTATTTATTTTATTAATTAACAAAGAATTTAGGCCGAAAATTTCCCTGCAATACCACGATGGTTAAATATGTTTTAAGAAAACTGAAATTACTATGTAATGTCATGGATACAAGGGAAATCATAGTATCATTAGTAACACAGTTTGAAAAGCTCTTAAAATCATCAGCTACTAATTAGATTAATACTACATCTTCCGATTATGTGCTGATATGTTTTAAAAACTGAAATATGATTCTAAATATTTGTGAATCGGTTTCACGGAATAATGTTTGGTGACGAAAAATCTCCAGATTCTTTTTGCTTACTTTATTACACAATATTCGTAAACAGTTTCTTAGTACCAGCAAAGTAACAGAGAGGTGAATTTAAACCGCTAGATTTGTAAAATAAATATTATAATTTTATTTGAAAGAAAGCTTGAAAGTAAGGTCGAAAAATGTTATATATATATATATATATATATATATATATATATATATATATATATATATATATATATATATATATATATATATATATATATATATATATATATATAAAACAGATATTGAAAATGTTACAGAAGCGTCATTTAAAGCATGATAAAGCATTGCTCTTGATAGCGAGGAACATTCTAATCGTAATTTACTTATTAGACCTTGTTTAAAAGATACAATGCAGTTCAAGTTTGATGTCGATTATGTTAAAAAAGTTGTAGCTGGATCTCTTTCCGACACTAGCATATTCAGACTGTTTTGACAATATTGCTTATGACATTAAAGCGGTATATTTTCACTTTTGAACTTATGAGATGCTTATATGTTGCAGCTCGTTTTTTCCGATATACGATATTTAGAAAAAAAAATTTAAAGAAGATTTTCTTTTATGCAAAGGTTTATAATCGGGTATAACACTTGCACTGATAATTATCTGAAAACGCACTGCATATGTTGAGGAAAATGAATTGCTGTATGAAACGATGAAGCAAAGGCATTGATAAGAAAAGTGGCAGACGATGTAATGCTATTCTAATAAGTTGCTTAATTTTACAACGATAATTAATCACTGCTTTGTTCACAGATATGCATTATTAACAAAACAAAATTGCAACTATATTAAAGGCACTTTTTAATGAAACTTTGCAGATTATCAATTTTTTTGAAATTACAATCACGAATTTATAAGGCCTTATATGATGGTATGGTTAGTATGCTACTTTTATATAAAGAAACTAGATGGCTATCGCGAATAATAATAATAATAATAATAATAATAATAATAATAATAATAATAATAATAATAATAATAATAATAATAATAATAATAATAATGTAATAATAATAATAATAATAATAATAATAATAATAATGTAATAATAATAATAATATTAATAATAATGATAATAATAATATAATAATAATAGTAATAATAATGATAACATTATTTCTGTGTTAATTAATTATAAATTCTGGCTATTACTAATTATAATAATAATAATAATAATAATAATAATAATAATAATAATAATAATAATAATAATAATAATAATAATAATAATAATAATAATATAATTATAATTATAATTATAATTATAATTATAATTATAATTACGAAAATTATAATTATAATTATGGTACTAATTATAATTATAAATTATAATTATAATTATAATTATAATTATAATTATAATTATGATTTTTATTATAATTATAATAATTATAATGATAATAATAATAATAATAATAATAATAATAATAATAATAATGCGAGTAAAATTATTACAAAATAATTTTGTTAATGATGGATTGACATTTGTTCAAAAATATTTTATTACTGCAAAATGAAATTCATTTAACTTTGGGGCTCCTTTAAATGAAATCAATTTGATAAAAAGCTTCTCCCTAAGTCAATTCCAACTTGAACTTTTGGGATATGAAAAATTAATAAATCGATTTCAATTTAAATGAGATGTGTGTTTTTTTTTATGAAGATAAAAAAATATAGCACCTACATATATTTTTCTATACTTTAGACATTTATATCTAAATGGGATACTTCATTATTTTGTATAGGTGCACATTGCTATTTTTAAAGTAATTTATGGTGCAATTTGCACTTTTAAATTAGTTCTATTTTTTATAATTTGGGAAAATGATCTTCTTGTAGTCGATTTAGCTGATTGAAACTTTTTCAAAAATGATTGAAATATCGATAATGTTCAAGATTGATAAATTACATTGCCAACATTTAGAGTTTGGTCAAGAAACAAGTCGGAATGTCTACGACAAAGTTTTCAAGAAAACAAAATACTAATAGCGATTTCAACTTAGGAATGAAGCTAAACTTTATTGTTTGTGTAATTCTTGGAATTTCACAAGCAACGTATTCGGAGAATAGTTTAAAGGTGTTTCTTATGACACTCTATTACAAATGTCTTTTTGTTTTTGGAAGCAGTTTATCTATTGTTGTAATATTTGACATATTAGCAGATAATATTATTGCAAAACAAATTCCTGAAAATCAAACATGGACGATTCAAAGGATTATAAGTGTGGTTCGACTCAACAGCCAGCGTTTTGCGTTTTTCAGTTACGTCGCAGTTCAATTTTATATTTACACACGCTCAAAATTTTTTAGAAAATTAATGAAAAATATATATTTACTGAATACATTTCAGAATTCTAATGGAAACAAAAGGGGATATATTTTGGTAATACTGAGTACAGTTTCCTATTTTTTAGCTTTTGATAATTTTTTAATTCGCCCAATTAGTGAGGATATTAAAAATTATTCAACAGTTCAAATCACATGTTTGTCATTATCTTTATATATTTTCTCAGGCCAAATATTTAACCTTCAATTATTGTTTTTGGGTTTTGTATATCAAGTTGCACATTTCCTTGATAACTTAAACAATGAAATAATAAAAAATATCAATTGGAAGAGAAATATTAATAATTCATCATATGTCGAAAAATCGGAATGTATCAAACACTTAAGGAAAACATTGATCTCAGTTATCAAATTTTCGAAGGAAATGTTTCATTACTTTTCGATTCCAGTTTGTGTTTCATTAATGGGCAATTTAATATTCTTTACCATTCACACGATGAAGTCTGCGAGTGAATATAATTTTGAATTATATTTGCGCCACGCATTTCCACTTGCTCTAAAGATATTTATTTCATTGCATACACCTGATGTTCTAAAAGAAAAGGTAACATATCTTTTTTATATATACATTCTTGTTAGAAACAATTGTTCCAATAATTAAACTATTGATTAAAATAATAATAAAAAAAAATGCAAACAGTGATGCATGTTTTTATAGCATTCAAAATATTAAATTATCACAATTTTTTTTAGATAGTATGTTATTATAACAAGAGTATGCTTAAGATAATCAAAATAATTTTAAGCAACTTACTTTTACTCAAACTCATTGCAAATAAAAGTTGATATTTTTATTTTTTCCAGTGCCTTCAAATTTCAAGAGAGCTTCGATTATTATCTTTTCAAGACGGCTGGAGGAAGTACAAGAAAGAAGTATATACATATATATATATATATATATATATATGATATATATGATATATAACATATATATATATATATATATATATATATATATATATATATATATATATATATATATATATATAATTTACTTTTATGTTATATATAATTATATATCTATAATATAGTAATCTTTTATATGGAAAAAAATAATACCCTATTGTTTTATATATATATTTATATAATAATATATATATATAATATATAGATATACATCCCCAGATCAGATATATATATATATATATATATATATATATATATATATAATATATATATATAGAAGATATATATACTATATAATATATATATATAATATATATTGATATATATTATACCTATATATATATATATAACTAATAATATATATATATATATATATATATTATATTAATATAATATATATATATATAGTATTATAATATATATATATATATATATATATATATATATACCGTATATATATATATATATATATATATATATATTTATTTCATTGATATATATATATATTATATATATATATCTTATGTTAAAAAAAAATTTGCTAAGAAATGTGTTGCACGGAAAATTCCCCTCCACCATTGGGGCAGAAGGAATTTTTCAAAAAGTATAAAAATTGGTATAAGATTCAAAAAAAAACATGTATAAGGTTAAAAAAAAAACACTAATAGCGAAAAAAAATTTTTTTACTTTCAAAGTTATTAAGTGTTAAACTATGGCGAAGTAACTTTGTACAATAAGTTTGGTAACATTAAACGCTCTATAAGTGTTTCAAAAGTAATTGAATTTGATAAAAAGTAAAAAAATTATTTATTTATTGTTTTTATTATTTAATATTTATTTATTAACCCGACTTTGGATGTAAGTTTCTTCCGTCCTCTAAAGCTCACCTGGGGAAATATGATTGAGGATTACAAGCGAAAATACCCAACATCTACAGTTGATAAAAAAATATTACCACATATGCTGTCTAACCTTCTCAATACCCACTAACTTGCCTGTTGGTGTTGAAACAACAATAGAATACCATCATAACATCGATGATGTTAAAATTGATTGATTCGTAGTAGTAGATTTCCATGGGAAAAAAAGATCAGTAAAGTTCCTAGCAGAAAATATAAACAAAGATGGTGAAGTAAATGAAGTAGAGGTTTAATGCTACAAAACCGTGAATGAAAATCCAAAAGTGTTTGTTCCAATGCAAGAAAAACCTGCATGGATTAAGCTTGACCATGTTCACAGAAGACAGTTACCTGCATACAAAGTGGACAGGCAAGGATTGACAGTGTTTGATGATGTGTACCACATTATCAAACACTGTCAATTGCGCCTTAAATGTTAAAAAGTTCTTCATTGAACTTAATTACATAAATTTATGCTCAAATAAGCCATTTATAAATAAATACATATAAATACATACAAATATAAATAAATACATATAAATATAACATTCAAAATCCGGCAAGTGGGGTAATTGTTCAAAGTTACCCAAACAGCCAATATTTAAAAAATTAAAAAATAAAAAAAAAAAAAAAAAAAAAAAAAAAAAAAAAAAAAGGTGAAAAGACCGCCATATCATCAGTTAATGAATAAACTACTCAACTATAAGAATAATTATTTTAAAATAGTTTTATGAATTTAATTAATATATATAAAAAGTTATATAGACAGGAAAAACCAAATATTTATTTTTATCTAAAGTGTAGCCAATGTTACGTTTATATATATAATATATATAGATATATAATATTAATATTATAGTATATTAATATGAAATAAATATATATATATATATTATATATATAATATATTATTATTATATATATATATATATATATATTATATATATAATACATATATATAAATATATTAATAATATTATATATATAATATATATATATATATATATATATATATATATTATAATATTAATATATATATATATATAGATATATATATATATAATATATCATATATATAATATATATATATATTATATATATATATAATAATATTAATAATATATATTAATATATATATAATAATATATATATAAAATGTATATTATATATCTTAGTGAATAATTATATCTCTGTAGAATAAATGTATAATATAACTATACTGAACATACGTATCAAATTCTACTCTTACTCGTAAATAGTAAGTATATATTATATATTGTAATATTATTATTTTCTTATATATATAGAAATTATTATAAATTATTATCGTTTTTGCGGATTATATTTGTACATATACATATTTATTCAATATAATATAATACATTTAATCTTTATATGTATAATAAAATATATATAAAATATATGACTTATTTTAATAATATTTACTCAAATTTTTATATATAATATGTAATTTTATGTTGAAGATATATATTATATATATATTAATATATACTATGACTCTAATAATGCAATCTAAATATACATATTTCGATAGACTCTACTAAACGTAGTATGGAATCAATATATATAATTATATATATATATAATAATATATATATATATTAATATTAAGATATATATATATATATATTAATATATAATCTATATATATATATATATATTAATATAATATATAATATTAATATATTTATATACTACCTTATGTATATGTAATCCATTGATTATTTCGAACAGTTGGACTACATTGTACTCGGATACCTTAAACCCCAAGTATACCTTATCACCATATAGCCCTAAATAACCTGCACCTTAAACCTGACCTTACCTATAAACCTAATACCTATAATATATCCTAATAACCTAACCTATATCACTAACCTAACCTAACCTAACCCTACCTAACCTTAGTACAATCTTATACTCATAAACTCATAACTATCATAACGCCTATCCTACTCCTGCTACCTAGCCTCCGCCTCACTATATAGTACCTCCACGCCTATTATATACTGCTAATTTCCATATTAGGTAAACTGATGCCTAGTGACCTATTGGTATAGTATCTGTATAGCTAATACATGTATAGGTCATATATGTAGTAAACTATGATACTGTAATGTGAATACTTATTACTCTAATAAATATATCCTTAATGCACACATAACACACACACACACTATATATATGATCACACACATACAATATATATATATTATATATATATAATATATAATATATACTAACACACACACACTACCACACATCAACACACACACATACATCAACTAACTCACAGTACACATCATAACGCACATAACACAATACATCACTATATATATATATATATATATATATATATATATATATATACTTATATATTTACTACTAGTACACACTATATACTTATTACACACACACACACACACACACACACACAACAATAACAAGCAACAACACACATTATTCTAACTATATATATATTTAATATAGAACACTTATAATATATATAATACACACATTCCACTATGTACAGCTTATTATAATTAACACACAATATTACACAATATGACTCAACTTACATTATATATATTCCATAGACTACTATTAACTATTTATACATATATAATACACAAGCATATATATATATTCACAATACACACATATATACAGTACACATCAATATTCCACTTTACATTATATAATACACATCAATTCACTATATAGACATACTTTCACTCGTAACCATATAAGACACTTTACACTTACATTACACTTATATACACTATTAGTATTATATAAACACTAACGACTCAAACCCTTTGCCTTCCATAGGTCAATTATTTATAGCCATCCTTATAAATTTTTAGAACTAAAACTCACATTTTTATTAAATAAATAATACTTTTAAACATAACTTATATGTATAAGCAGTAAATCTCAGTAGATAAAATATCTATAAATAGAGTAGTTTAACTCTAGGACACCTTAAGTAGTATATATATTTACACAAGTAGATTAGTTATATAGTACTTTAGTTTATACTGGTTTATATATTTACTAGTTTATATAACTCAATGATTATATTACAAGTTTTAACTCATGTGTTTTACTGCTTTAACTCATATATATATATATAGTCTACAAAACTTTTAAACTCATCATATATTTATATAGGTATATAAGATATACATATCACCTATATATAGCAGTAAATCTCACAGTAATCAATTAAGTATAAGGGTAGTGACTCATAAATAAAACAACCCAAGAGGGGGTATATATATTTATGAGTTAATATCTTTCTTTTATTAAACTGCTTATATCAACTCTAAAACAACGTTATATATTTAACGCTTACTCATTTATTTTTATCATTATGTATTTATCAATTATTTTTATATATACAATCTATTAATATATTTTTTACTAGTTTGTTCTTTACTGCTTTAACTTTTCTGCTTTACTGCTTATTAAATATCATATTATTTGACTGCTCTTTATACATTATCATAAATAGTTTATGACTGACTTATATTAAATATATATAGACTCACATAATTCTAATTAACTATATACGATACTTATAAAAGGCTGTAAAATTACATGATAATTATTACAATTATATAATAGTATGAGTAACCTTAACATCTCATAAGTAGTGAGTGTATATAGTGAGTATATATATTAGGTATGACTTATTGTTTACT